>LUCM01002694.1:195252-265536 GCA_008360955.1 Fasciolopsis buskii | reverse complement strand
TGTTAACAGCATTGTTTTCCATTTCTGTTGGACCTTTTGATTTTTTAGGACCCTTGGTTTTTTGAGACATCCAGAGCTTCGCCGCCAGAATTATCAAGTAAGTCGGTTAGACGGAATGAGCATGCTTATAGAGGGAACAGAGGATTCGTGGTTTTCTGAGTACAGTGGTGTGGCGCTTGGCGTCAATTTTCGTTGCGCTGTGTGAAGGTAAGTGGGGCTGGTCAAAAGTCAAGAACGTCTGTGGAAAGTGGCTACGAGAAACTACAGAGGTTTGGACTTCCAGATCAACAACGGGATAATTTTCAAAAGTGAGTGAGCATTGCAAGTAAAAAGACAAGCAGATGGAGCAAGTAGGAACTTTGCCGTTGAAGCAGATAGACAGACAGAATATGTGGTCAGCAGCACAAAGAGGTTTAAAATAGGTTCAGACTGGGGCTGAACATTTGATGGTCCAAGTTTGCGATATTGACAGGAAAACCAGAGCACGATGACGTCATGTGATGGGGCCTAATAACGCTTAAGAAAATTTTTAACTAGCAAAATTTTTTATTTTGTTAAAGTAACAAACTAACAAACGAAACTTCGCAAGTTAAAATTGAGAGCAGCTCACACCGAAGAGCAGTGTACCGCTGCTTCGTCAAACCGAATTCCATTTTGGCTAATTTTTAGCTAACATTCCTCAAACTCGCTTTCTTTTGGTCGGTCGTGTTTGTATGCATTCAGTGATTTCACGTTTATCAACCACCGGCTAAACGTATAACCAGTCTTTTCTTATGCCTACACCTCCTCTAACATGACATTGACTGATTTGTTTCCTTTTCCTGTGATGGCATTGTTGTTGCTTTTGATCTCCTGCGGTCTTTCCTTTGAAACGTTTTTTAACCCATTGCGTTATCCTCGTTTTTCTGAGATAACGGATTGTTGCTCAAATACAAGGATATCCGAACAAATATATGCGTGCACGCTTTGTTTCGCCTAGACCCTCTCTCATGGGCACTCAGCTTTGTGTCATTCCACCGGGTGAGAATTCCCATTTTGGATCCCATAATGACGATTGCTGTTCCTATTCCTAGTAATATCACTGTTGGTTGGTGACACCGGACGCGCTGGGGACCTTGTAATAGCACTGGCCGCAAACTAAAGGGTCAGCGAAAAATACTGGGCTGCTGGCGAGAGAGCCGAGAGTTTTCCAGTCTACAGCTGGCAATGTTCTGTTGAAAACTGGGGGTATTTATCTCTTCGTGCAGGGAAATAGCCTAGCCCTATTTTAATCGGTGTCTGCATATATGGGTACCACGTCTTAAAAACGGTATTGCACGTTTCGAGGGAGTTCATAGGCCAGCCAGTAAAATGCTTAGGGGACGGAAATGCAAGCGCTACACAAGAATGCTGGAAGGCCCATACTCCACTTGCTGGAAGAACGTAGGAACAGGGGCGATATTTTCCAACCGTTGAAGTTCCCGGAAGACTTGGCGAAAGTAGGCCCAGAAGACGAGTTTGAGCAGGCTGCAGAAAATAAAATGAGAAGAAGCCATGCAGAGCTGCGTCAGACATGTTCAAATTCAATCTTGCGTGCAAAATATCCCCATAACAGTGATCCGGGCTTGAAACAGGCTGTCATCGGAAGTAAAAATTGCCGAATGCGCAAAAGATTTTCAAATATCATTAGATAAAATAAGGTAGCAAATATTTTCGTTTCCATCGAGTTAATATGCATGGTTTGCAAAAACGGAATGAGTGGTGAGAACATTTGGCATTATGAAATTATGAAACGATAGAACTCAAGCAGGATGGATGCTCACTCGTTTAAGGTTGGACAAAGTATCTATACTTTCCCCATTTTAAGAGATGCATGCTTTCTGCAGCAAATCAATCTGGAAATGTAAACGAAAGCTAGTGGTGATGGATGGCATAATTTGCACGCCAATGAAGAAAATCCGGACGCCCGATTGACCAATGTACTAAATTGCAACGCACTGTTCTCCAAAGGATGGGGATTTTAGAATTGTAAAAAGCAATTTAGTGGAACTGAAACAGAGGGGCATTAGAAGGAACGAATGCGAAGAAAAACTGGGAAAGGGGTTGGCTGTTTTCAGGTACACCATTTTGGGCTGTAATAAGACTTTGACGACAGACACCAAGCCAGGTTATCGACCATTGGAGGTATTCCGGCGGGTCCTAAAGGGAACCGGCAGTGGCTCACTTTAGTCCGAAGATTGGCCTTGATCCCGTGCTGTAATTTCGGGGTTCTGAATTATGGGTTACCTTAGCAGTACCCAACGTCGCTGGTAACGTCCACACTTCTTGAAGCCATTTGGTTTCTACCCTCGCTCCATGGATTATACCAGACAACTAATCGTCAAACGAGCCATAAACACGACATGGCGCAACATGTTAGACCCCTGCGCAGACGGCCTGCCCACAGAGGGGTAGATTTCATCACGCTGGTAGCTCTTTCATGAAAACGACACCTGCAACACAAATCTGAAAAGGGTGGCATTCGGTATAATATATGTTACCCACAGTTCCGCACCAGGTCCAGTAGCTCGAATACTAAGACAACAGACCACCACGCCTTTCATGACAAAACGAAATGTGTTCGCTCACCGTGTGTCTCGCATTGCAAATTTAGGGCCGCCCACTCGCCAGAAGTGGAAAAGTGGAATTAATAAGCCCAACCTAAAAATCTCTGCGAATGGATCGGGAGTAAAGATGGATGGAGAGGGAAAGGATAATTTCAGGGCTGGAAAAACGCACTAATTCCAAAAATGATAATTACATAGATGTACGCGTGGCTGCCGTTCCGCAGCAGAGAAGACTAGGCCTGTGCAAACGGACACTCGTCCTCGCATGAATCATCAGGGATGCGAGCTCCGGCGAACTCCAGGGGCATTGCTGACACTAACCAGCTCAGTCAAGCGGCTAGAAGCCAATCCTAGGCTGGCACTGGACTCGCACAGAAACGTGGTCGTAAATGGTTTAGTCTGAACTTCATGTGGGAAAGCCACTCAGCAAAGCAGGGAATTGCTGCGGAGAGTGGTGTATCTATTATGCAAGCGAGGATACCGTCCCGTAATATAATGGATAGTAGTCGGTCAGGAAAGCCGAGATCCGATTCGGAGCGAGCTCAAGACTAAACCAAATTATTTCTGGTCCAATTTTGAACCCAAAATAAAGAAACACTATCTTGAATTCCACTGAAAATATTCTTCAGGTCAATAACCAAAGTAATCAAAGCTATCCTGGTGGCAGAATTCAATCAAAGAATCACATTAGAATTTGAGGGATGATTAACAATTCGCCAGGGACAAATCTCATTTTTCATCCTTAAAATGAACAAGTACTTGTTTCGAGAGTCAT
This sequence comes from Fasciolopsis buskii, assembly GCA_008360955.1. Taxonomy (NCBI): domain Eukaryota; kingdom Metazoa; phylum Platyhelminthes; class Trematoda; order Plagiorchiida; family Fasciolidae; genus Fasciolopsis; species Fasciolopsis buskii. The sequence goes on along the minus strand of LUCM01002694.1, from coordinate 262,176 downwards.
CCGAAAGGTAGCGATAAAAGCATCTGGAAAGTCAGGGAATCTAGTGGCATTCATTTGACTGCCCTTTTAGCGGCAGCACGAATATACTCGGGTAGACAAGAAGCGTTAGATCCATCTCACGGACAAAAAACGAACCAAAAGAACGTTAAACGCATTTGATTATCTATTCCGAGTTCGGACATTCAGAGATTCAAAAGAATCCGCCCACCAATAGGAGGGATAAATATCTTCTACAATAAAGTTTGCAGCATGGGGAGCAAGTGGGCAGACTTTTTAACAGACAAAGCTGACTGCATTGTACTGAAGAAAACGGGGATTGACGACGGTGCAAAGATGGAACTAATAAGTCCACGATTCTGCCACATATAGTGGTGACACGCCGCGGCGTTATACTACTAATTGCGCACCACTGCCAGCAACTCTAATGGACTAATATTTAATCCCATTTCATTCAAGCATTTCCAGCCCTAGCCAACTTATTGAGAAGGAAAGCTGATATCCTTTGTATTTGTCGAAGCTCGGTAATACTACAGGGGAGAATGATTAACTTCTCGACTGCATACAGATGGCCATCACGATGGAGGGACAAAGACAACCAAAGGATTATGGGTGATGGGATCGGCTCGAGAGGCAGCCTTCGGGCAGGAAATTCTCAGTCTCATCCTTAAGAAGGCCGCTGTTTACCTCATATGCCATTCAATCGGGTGGAGAAGAGGACACTAACCTTCCACTCCGGAACCGGAAACCACCTAGTCAAAGTCTGCCGTCAACCACTTAAGGATGACGACGCCGAATAGCCGGAGTGGCCATGGGTGATCTGCCTCAAATAGGGAGGGTCAAACAAGAACACCCAAAACGGGCGCCTGGCTGCTCGGAGCTGCTGCTTCAAAATGGCACGCGAATAGCACAAAATCAAATGTCTTTTGGGAGCACATCGTCCACAGACCGACGACTCTAACGGAAGCCTTCCAAACGCGGATAAGCATGTAGATAAATGAAACCGCTCTGCTTAGGAAAACAACAGATGAAAGCCCGGAGGTAACAGGAATATTCCTAGCGTCCGGAGTACCGGAGGCACTTTTAGTACATAAGATCTCGTGAAGTTTCGCAAGGTGGTCGGAGTAGTATCAGGATAAATATGAGCTGTGCAAAACACTGAAAGCAAAAATGATAACAAATGCACCATTTTTCGTGTCCAGGCTAACGAAAGCCTGAGGTTTTATGAGGGCGGCAGACCTACCAACAGTAAAAACCGAGCCGCAGCAACAGAAAATGAGGCACAGACACATCTAAATTGATTCATTTCAGTAAAACCACGTGGGTATTGCACCTTGGCCGGTGACACCCTGAACTGAGGTGGCCTGTGTATTACGGGGCTAAAAATTCATACGGCCGCAGGCGCGTACGACATGTACCTAACCATGCTCAAACTGCCTACGGGAGTGACTGCTCCTACCTGGTAGATTTATTCAACCCGTCACCAGCCGAAGTACTGAGGAAGCAGTGCAATCAACAAAGGAAGGATTAGGGAAGATAGAAACAACTACCACTCATGAAGTCCTAGTCCGGTGGTGCTGAAGGTCAGGAAGCAGTGGAACTGGTATGTGGCCAGTAGGCACCTGATCAAGAACGGGTTGCTCAGCAAGATTTTGTCCGTAGCAAATCGTTTGACAAATCTGGGTCATTTCTGGACCGCCTGATTACCATGATGCGCAGGAGTCTAAAAGAGATAAGCCGTCTGAATTTTTGGAATGTCTCTAACTTGGTTAGTTACAGGCTACTTCTGTAGAAAAGGCGATCTCTAAATAAAGTTAATATTGCGTATTCATCGGATTGCAAAGAGATTTGCTGGTCCAATAATCGAAATGTGAAAACAAGGCTTGCATGAACATCATGGATCATTATTGTTGGAATGCATAAACAACAAACAACAATCAATAGTTAAATATCCTATGAATCATTTTTCTGTTAGTTACATTGAAAGTCATTGTGTGTTCAAGAACAATCAAGGTGAAACGCGTCAAAACGGAAGGGCAGCAAATGCAAAAGCACAGCATAATAAAATTCATGGATGTGCGATAGCAATAAGCAGAATAGGTAAAATAAGATTTCTGGTAAAAAATTCAAGGTCTGACCAAAAAATTACAATCGATTTCCCCCCGTGCTGCAGTGGCCTGAAATGCTCCAACGAGCACAGAAGCCTTGATGCACCGCCCCGTCTCAAGCTCTAAACATGCCTCCCGAAAGAACTCATTGTGACCGAATAAACTGCAAGATTGCTTGCAGGTCTCTTCCAGGATCATAGATTGCTCGTTGTTTCTGCGAACAAAAATCGACAAACTATAACTCCGGAAACAGCACTAGACCAAAGAAGCAAACAACAAGAGCTGCAAGCTCTGAACCAGCCGAACCCAAACACAGCACTGGCAAAACCGCTTAAACGCAGAAACTTCCCTTCCATGTCCTGAGCCATTCGAGTCCCGTCTGTCATTCAAAGCGAAATTTATGTAAACAATCCACAGGAGAATGCAGAGGCATTCGGTGACTTATTTCATCTGCTCTGGTCAACGACAATAATCCTGTTTCCCCATACCGACGTCGCTTGATTACACAATGGTAATCAACAATTTCTTCCGAAGCACGTAGCCCGGCTGCCGATAAAATCCGAAATCGGCGACCACTATGTATGTGGTTCTTTACCTCCGGCTTACTTCTCACTGGGTGGGAGCGATGTCCCAATTCTGATGGCAAACATCTTTCCCACGGCACTGGAAAACATCCGTGATTACCACCGTTCACAAAAAGGGCACAAGCTGTGACCCCGTAAATTAGCGCCCAAAAACCACACCCCGAAATTCTCCAGAATAATGACGCATCTGATTAGGGTTGGCCTCATCGCCTATCTCCTGAGCCAAAAACTTAACATTGGACAACTTGGGTTCCCCTGTATTAAATCCCGCGCTACTTGCATGCCTGGCTGTCTGAGCGCCATCACTAGGGCCCTGATCACCGGAGGGTCAGTTATAGTAACCCTGTCAGACATGACAAAGGTTTCCAATAGTGTCCCACCGTAGGCTGCTAAATAAAATGGCATCATACGGTGTTGCTGACCCAATCCTGTTGAGGTTTTCATCTTATCTGTCAATTAGAAACCAGGTAGCTCAAGCAAATGGCCTCATATCTAAACCCAGATTAGTGTCCAGCGGTGTTATCCAAGGCGGCATGCTTGGACCACAGCCCTACCTGTTTGATGGTACCCGAAACGAGTACCATTCTCTCTTCGCTAACGACATCAAAATTGTTTACACCTTTAGCCCTGAAGCTTTAGAGTCCACCATACGCGACATATCGCAAGACTTAGCGTCATTCGGTTCCTGGGCAAACGACTGTACGATAGAATTCTCCGCGGAAAAGTACAACATCATGGGGTACAAATGACTTATCCCCCCGAAGAGAAATCAGGCCTGGAAACCAAATCATCTCCGTCAACTGTCGAGTCCGCGACCTGGGCCTAAATTACCCTTGAACCTTAAATTTCTCAGAACTTGCTATCACACATGTTGCAAAAGCAAATAAATAGGTGGGGCTGAAATACAGAACTCTGGAGTTGAAAGAGCAAGCTGAAACATTTTAGAATCCATGTCAGATCCATTCTGGAGTATTGCTCTCTAGTCCTTTCGAACATGAGGCAGTGCGACAGAGTAGCGTTTACTAAGCAGTTGATCGGATACTCTGCAAGCCCAAAGTACACAGAACGCTGTGAGTCGCCGAAATTAGATTCCTTGTGGCTTCAACGCATAAAAGCAAACGTGGCACTTTAACAATATTATTACAGCTCATTCTCCGTCTCCGCAACTCCTGTTAGAAACCCACTCCCATAATTTCTCCAAAATGTGCATTTACGCCGAAGTGCGCAGACTGATCATAATGTTCTTTTTCATTCATCTATATCATCAACATTCACCTGAGTATCGCTTGTACCATACTAGACTGGGTTTCTGCAAAACACACCAAGGTCACGTCTTCGTTCATTGCTGAAAGTAAATAGTCCTCCTTGCTTATATCACCACATGAAAACCCCAAATTAAGTCAACACCATGAATTCCTTTTTCTCACTCCTCCCTCTCCATCTTGCGCAACTCGAGCCTCTTGCCTCCTAAATCACTGTACTCGTAATTGCCGTTTCTTTCAACTTCCCATCGCAATTACCCCATTTCTACATCATTTTTCGTTTTTGTAGTCAAAATTCCTACAGAAGACCATCTTCGTCCCGACCACTCCCAATTTCCAGCTAAGCACTGACAATAGCGCATATCACTTGTACACATTCAGCTCCACGTCGGATGTACCTCGCCCTTCTTCCGTCTTCACAAACGATTCCCATCGCTTGATCATGTAGCGTCATATCCATGACCATTACTGTTCTAGCTGTGTGTAGGGCTACCTAGCTACACCTATCGCCCTCCTATCATCCAAATAATTTCAACATCGTCGCCAAAACGTCGTGGCGTCCCTACTCGTCCATCGCCTTCGAACATCAACTTACACTACCGCCCTTACTTTTTTCTATCATCGCTTCTCCTTAAGCAAATGACTTGGTTTTTTTGGAATCACCTTTTTTACAGACGAACCCAAAAACTCTCTCCAGGAGAAACTTGGTGGACATCTTGGATTCCTTCTTTCTCACTTCTGAGCTTTATCCCTGTGTCCATCTTAGACACTACGGACCTCCTACCAACTCCGTAAACATAGAGTCCGACACGCCTCTTTCTTCCTTTAGTGACAGTTTCCATCTACCTCACCAGCTGGTCCCGGCCAACAGTGATTCAAAGGAAAGGACTCCGAGAGTTGACTATTTTCCGTGATTTCTACACTGTGAATTTGGTAGGTCTTTAGAGCAGCAGTCCGTTCTAGCTAGTTTGGTATTTATATTTACCGCCGTCGATCAGTGTTCGGTCCCCTAAACACCGAATGGTTTCCCTGTACTCATGAGCTTAGACGTTCTATGCGCTAGATCAGCCTGTCCACCTATTTATACACACCTACAAAACTAGATTGCTGACAGCGTCAGCCACCACCCCTATATTTCCGGTTGCACTATACGTTCTAGTAGCTTACTTTTCTGAGCCGCCCGTAAGATCGATCGCTTCTTAATCCGTATCTGGCAGCTAGGTCAGGCCACCACACTTTGTTTTCCTTTCTGGGCCGTTCAGTTCTGCTTGGATACACACAATTGCTTCACACTCTGGATACCGCGGTTTCGGTTCTCCTGGGATTATCCACACCAGCAAAAATGACGTTTTGCTTCTCTTAGCTATGCAAAATTTCTATTCCTTCCTTCATTTCCCGAGTACACAAAGTTGCAGCAGCAAGGCGGGGCGCGGTCAAATCCGCGGCACACATACCCGGCCGGCAGCTCAGATACAGCCACATGCTTTTGCAGATAGGTTGGCTGATTACTCCCTCTGCGTTTACCCTTAAATGGTGTTTTTCAAACTGTGACCGGCAATCTGTTGGCCCCCCTAGTGGCACTTTTATGGCAAACATTCCCCTGGTCCCTAAGTTTACGTCCACCATTTTCTGCTGCCTTCCTCTTGCTCCTTCCCAAAGTTCTTTTGCCCCAACCATATAAAACGAACTCACGGGCGAATGTATTTTATTGACATCTGATATGAGCTGACGTTCTGCATGCCTCCCACCTTTCTTCATCAAAATGGATTGGGACCATCTTTTTTCGTTTACCTTTATTCCGGTCTGCCAAATTTGACAAGAGGCTGTTGTTTCTGGTAAAGGTTTTTCAAAAGATTATTCCAGAGAGTTTCACTTGAGCCCGGTTTCGTTCTTCTTATCAACTCCACCTCCACCTACAGACCTACCTGAAATTATCAAAATCAAAATAACCTAAGATAAACCTCATGAATTAGGCACAAGCTTACACAATTTCTATCGCGTGCCACTGTCCCCGCCTGCCCAAAGAGCCGTGCTTCTAATATTCGGCCATTCTTGCTGCCATTGTTTATTTAATGTACTGCTCACCAGAATATGCATTCCGCTGTAAACGGCTTGCAAATTTCCCGTTCTTTTACTTAGTGCGTTTTTTGACACGCGTTATCCAGTCTTCCAGGCCCAATCCTCGTTTATTTCCATCCTTTAGGTATCTCGTTACCTTAAGGGACTTAGTAGTGGAATTATTGATCCATCTCGGCCTGTTGCAAGCACGTGTCAGCTTGCAGGATGCGCGGAAGAGACACCAAGCGACATAAATGAGAGGTTTACCTCAGACCGCAATCCCCCGCGGGGAAAGTTGTTACCTTTTGTGTTCTGAACATAAAAATATGACCTGGAATTTTTGCCATTAGCAGCTGTATTGGCCTCCCACCATTCGCAAGTTAGCGCGTGTTCCTGCAATCTTCTTCCTACTTTGTTAATGTCGTCGCACTTCATGATCAGACAAACTGCGTGTCCAAGAAATAAAATATTATCATTAGTATTAAAGGACCGACTAAAAAGCGCAGAGGATAGTCCACAAATTAACTGAATGATGAGGGTGATCTAATAACGTTCAACATTGATGTTATGCTATGTGGGGAAATTCCGACGGCCCCTACCATTGGCAGAGGCGCATGGATTTGAAAGAGAAAAATCCTTGTCGATTGAAACAAAGCGAGGGCCATTATTGACAAAGCAAATTTTACAATAAGAAAACGGCAAGGATTGGTAAGCCAGGTTTGTAACATGGAGAAGAATGGACAAGATGAGCATAAGCGCGGATGCTGATAATATGAGAAAGGCCAGTTGGACCTTATAGACAAATGGCAATGGGCTTATGAATGACTTAAGGATTTTATAGTCACAAATACTTGTATCGGCGACCGTGACCTACTTCACGGCGTCCGTGCATTTTTCGGACGTCCAAATAGAGAAGTGGACAGCCGAATCTGTATTTGATAAGAAATAATTGAGCCATTTTCGTGATTCAGCGGTCAAAAACAAGGCGTACTCTGTTTCTGTTATCCTTTTCATGTCATAAATCTGGGCTCTATGATCCGTGGGTATTTGTGAGGTGGTTTGGGTGGGATTGGCGCTGTATATTCCTAAGTAAGGCTCATGAAAGCGATGCGAAATTTTTTCCGGGATTTACGAATTTTTGAGGCTTGGTACATGCTTCAGTTTCAAGGGCAGCATCTGTACTTCTCTACGTTGATTCATGGTGTACCATTTCCGTAGAAGCTTTTACAGGGGCGGCTGCTTGACGATAATCAAGAGACAGAATGTTACTAGAATTAAGAGAATGCTACGGGGCGACAACGTCATTGATCCAGTGCTGGAATTGCATTTGGTAGAAGCCGCCGGTGGAAAGAGGTCGAAATTTAGGTCTGAGAACTGGTGAAATGCTCGGAAATCCGAAGGAGGGTCTAACTTTCTGGAGTATGTTGCGGTCAGTGGTTAGGGCAGGCAGACGACAGAAAAGTGGTTGAACTTATGGTTTGGGTGGACAGTTTCGCGATGATGCGCGGTTATTTCAAACCGTGATGAAATGATTCAGACGGTGCACCATGATGTTATTATTTGCAACTATGTAAAACTGCCTGGTTGGTAGGCGTAACTTTACATAGGTTTGCAAGTTGAAAAGCTGAGGGTGAAATCCAGGTTAGGGTGCGACCAGCTCTAGTGAGAGTACGGCCAGTGGCTTGATAAACCAAGGATTTATAGGTAAAGAATAAACCTGGATCGCCTCTTATGGCGCTAATCCAATGTATTGGTATAGCGAAATCAGTGTACAACCATAATGGCCAGTTTTATGATTGCCAGCAGACCAAAAATTGCCATTCAAGGTTGTGCGCATCGTAAACAGTGGTGTCAACCATTGAGGGTGCATGTCAGATATGAGGAGATTAAGTCAGAAAGCACTCAGAGCGAAGTTTAATAATTGTGCAAACCAGTTTGTTATGGCACGTGGACAGATTTGGCCAGGCGTTCTAGGAGGATGCTGCCCTAAGTAAGCCTTATAGGCGACCATGGGCACATAGACACTGGAATAAATGAAACAGGATATGCGTGTAACCCGCTGCACAGCTGTGCATTAGATGTCATTCGTCATTTCGGTTACCTGCATAACACGATTAAAACAGTACCATCAGGTTAATGTGACATGTGAGGGTCCTTTCAGTCTTTCAGATACAATGAATGAAACTCGAGTGGGCAAAACTGGAAAGGTATTACGAAAATGAGTTAATTAAGTCGACGGTGTTTACACCAGAGAGGTTGGACAATACGGGCTTTTGTTATTTGGGTCAAATTCTATTAATCCCTCTTTTATGAGTTATAAGAAAGTCGGCGTCGCTGTTGTGTGACCAATCATTCCGGAGAGCCACTTATAATGGTCTCTCAGGAGCATGTGTAGAGGCCGTTACCCAAACTCGTCATTAACTTTCACCAAAACCACCCCAAGGCAACGGCAGCAAGTAACTGCTCAGGCCAACCCACAGAAAACAGCATTTATTATTTGTGTGGCAGTATAGAGCTCCAAATCATGACACCGAGGCAGAATACGGCACCATGAAAAAAAAAGAAAATATTCGCTCCCTTTTTCCGGTTGAAGCGTTGGGATATCAATCTGAAGACGAAATAATTTGAATTTGATTCACGGAATTACCACGGCACCAAGTCCAAGGTCGCAATCAGTGTTTATGGGTAGAGACATTTTGTCACTGACATTAAGTAGGCCATTCCTGATACTTGGCAACAACCATATATTTAAAACGGCATTACAAGTTGATGGATGAGATTACAGGCACAAGTAGAAAAATGTAAGCGCTGACAAAACAAGTTACTAGCTACTAGATGTTTCGGCTAACAACTCAAGTCAATTTAGAAAATATAGCCCGTACAAACTGAGAAGAGACTATAGCGGCGCAAACTGCCTGTAGTCGACAACAATGTACCAACAATAATAATAATAGGTATATTTCTGTACATCGGAGAGGCATGCGCAAGGCAAGATCAAATTTACACAAATATGGTGCAGTGGACACACGGAAAAGAAAAACCAGAAATGAAGGGGAAACGTGTCTGTGGTCTCATGAACATAGCCTGCGATTTCATAGGCTAAATAAGATTTTTCGGGCTTTAAATCAGAGCTAGATAATCCATCGCCGAAACTTTCTATGGCTGACTATGAGTCGCGCAATGCGAGTCAGTCCATATTTAAACGCATCAAAGATGCGTATCGCCCTGCGGACAATTTGACCGGGAAACAATGGTGGATGTTGTCCTATAACCAGGTTCCTCAAAAATCAAGAGAGTCATATGGTGAAGATGAAAGTCAACATGGATGTAATTACGGGATGGAGAGGAGTCCAAATCACACTGGATATCATATGAGGTGGATGGAGAGTGGTAATTAACAACATTGAAGAGTCAAAATAATGCTGAAGATGAGGCAGCAGCAAAATCCCAAAGGTTGCAACAAACTATTTAGGGGACGAAATAAAATGAAGAATTGTGGCCGGAGAGACAATGGAATTCAAAGGAGTAGTCACTGCTTTTACGTGGCTGGGAGCGGACTTTGATGTGTGGCGGGAAGACAACCAGTAGGTGTAAGATTTTCAACTAATCTTCAAATCTACCTGCCATGAATGATCTCTGTGTTGTTCTAGCTTAATATCGGAGATTATGGTGTTCTGTGGCGGTAGGGTTCTGGAGATTTGAGGATTTCATGGCATTTCAGAAGTGTCAGTAACTGTTTTGGCCAGTCGTAATGGTTCCTCTGAAATAAAGAACCGAGGGCGACCATTTATGTGGCTTCTTTGTCCTAGGGTTACGTAACCCGGTACTGGTGATTCAGATCCAGATAGCAGCTTCCTTACAGGGATAGGCAACAAGCGATTTTAATGAGATGGATCTTTCCGCGAGAGTTCGTGTTGCATCTGTGTTCACTGGCTAGCCTGGAGAAAAGCCGGAGGGAGAAAGATCAGTCTGAAATTTGTTCATCTGGTGTTAGGGTGAATAAACAAAAAATGGAAACAGCGTTCAGCTTAAGCGTTCTATGTACAACCCAAATATTTTATTTACTTTCGCAACATGAGTAAGTGCGTGCTCCGAGACGTTGAAGCTGCTAGAGTGGTTCAAACCCAAGTAACGAACCTTGTTTCTATAAGGGATGATTTAATCTCCAATTTTAAGGCTCCCTGTGGATAAAGTGCACTTGTAGCAGAGGACGTGATTATTTTCGGATGGAAACTTCATCGTTTATTCGTTTACCCTAGTGTTGAGGGATATTAGGTTTTGAGTTATTTCGGCAACAATAGAGCCTAGAGCCTCAGGCTGGAAAGTGTAAATGATTTTGATACCATTGGCGCACAGTTAAGGAACACCGTTCCGGACAATGTTGAAGACATCATTTGCCTGTAAAAGAAACAGCGGGAGGCCTAATACACTGCCTTGAATTACACCACTGGTTACTGTTCTGGAATGCGAGGTGAAACCATTTACTTTCACTAATTAATTTTCGAATGAAAGATATAACATAAACCATGACTGTATAGAGTCAGTTATCCCTCAGAATTTAGTGCATTATTATTGTGCATGATGAATGGCAGAGGACCAAGCAAGCTACCCTGTCTGACACTACTAGTAACAGGTCTGCGATTAAAGGTAACGCTATCAATGGAGACCACATGTGATCCTTCTGTTACCTAAGACGACAGCCAGGACAGTAGAGGATCGGTGATGCCAAAGAAGCTAACTTAAGATAATAGGTTCTGTTAGGGAACACGGTCAAGGGCCTTAGACATACTGAGGTAGATGGCTGCAAAAGCCATACCACGGTTCGCTGGGTTGGTTAAAACTTTAGATAATTCAAATTGACAGTTGAAGCAAGAACATAATTGAAGAAATCCGTACTGTTTGGGGCTAAGTAGGTTGGAGGCCAAGAGGTAATTTATGACGAATCATTTTATCACCTTTTCCATAAGCCTGGAGAAAACAGGCGTGTGGTTAATGAAACGATAATTGAACGAATCGTGCAATGACCCATTCTTATGGTTGGTGGTTATTAAAAAGTGATTCCAGTTGGCGGGATATACACCAGAGTTAATTGAAATTTAAAGATGTTGAGCAGTAACTAGGAGAAGTCAGGGTCACACCTAAGAAAAGCTGTTGGAGGGATGCCATCACAGCCTTGTCCCGTCCCCGGTTTGAAATTGACTAAATGTCGTGCAATAGCCTTAACGTCAATGGACAAGATAGATTAGGCAGGTTACTCCTATTTTGCATTTGAAGTGGGGCACCGACTGTAGCCATGGCCATGGAGGAGGCGAAATATTGATTAAACGCCACCGTTTTATCTCTTTCGGTTGTCAGAGACTCGCCACTCGGCAAAACTTGTAGGTTCACCAAAAGTCTGCTATCAAAGGATCTAAATTTATATAGATTTGAAAATATTATGGGGTATTTTTTATGCTTCGTGTCCCAAGCTTCTTCCCTCCAAGCGAGAGATTCACTTAGGCGAGAGCTAGCATCAGAGAAATTGTGCAAAATAATAAACTTGTAAATCTCGTGTTAGTAAAAATTTCCATTGCAATTTACCATATTTGATTTTCAGAGGCGAGTCGCAAACTCTTGCTTCTGTTTATTTGTTCTTTAATGGCCAGTTTCGAAATGCAGCGGGCCATGCTGCGATAAAATTCATCTGCAACCCTCTGTTGGTCAGTCGGTAGAAAAAAGCTTCCTCATTCAAGTTGGTGTACTAAAGAGTGTAAGTGCTGCCGGTTAAGACGGGGTGGGCGAGTTTTGTCAGTAAGATAATTAGGGATGGAAGCATGAACATAGATTCTACTGTGAACTGCCCTGTGGTCACTCCCTGGAAACTTGCTCCCAACGTAAACCAGGGTGTGATTATCAGCATGTGTAAAGATGGGGGGTACTACAATAAAATTTCTGGTGATTAACTTTGCGTGCTACACCCAATCCTCATGATCCAGGTTGGAGACAAATGATGTTAGGTTTGGCGGAGCCGTAATCGCAGACCAGTATACCACAGGGAGACTGAAGTCTCCGGCAATGATTTTGAATGCCAATGAGAGGGAAGCAAGCTAGCCAGATGCATCCGCTAAGAAGGAGAATCAAATTTCAGTGTGAAACGGAGGGCGATAGGTACAGGCAGTGTGGATAAAACAGAACGACAATTTGATAGTGGAGCATACCGATTCTTGGACCAGTTCAAATGTAATATGCATAGGAATGGATACTAACAGGCCCTGCCTGACATAGACAATGTAGCCACCCCCAAATTTGTCGCCTCTGACACCTCTAAAATTTTGGAATTCCGCAGGAGTAGTCGCATTATTGTGCGCTCTTGTTAAGCCCAGACTCAGTGATGACGGGCATATTCAGGCTGGAGGACGCAGCAAGGCGTTTTAAGTGGCTGAATTTACTTGCGAGAGAACGACAATCAGCTAGCACAAAACAGAAGGCTATGTTTTCTTCGACGCGTGGTGAGAGGTGGGGTTGCAAAAACAGGGAGACGCTGCGTGAAGAATCAAGCATAACTGGAATAAGTTGGCAAGTAGATGGCATTACGTCGATTGTAGTGGACGTTGAATGAGAAACAGCAGAAGATTAGGGCGAGGACAAACGAGGGCTTATAACATTCTTCATTATACTGGTATGAGGATAACCCGAAGTACCGAGTGAACCAGTGTGGAGGGACTCAGAAAGGGAGTGGGTTTTCTAAGAATAATGAGGTGGCGGTGTGGTTCAAACGGTAGGAAGGAAAAGGAAATTTTCTGGCTGGAAAGGTTTGGACGAAAAAGCCATTAGTGGGATGGTATACGGTCTTTGTATTTGGTCTGGAGAGCTCGTAAGCGGGGGACGGCTATAGTACCAGCATGGCAGTGAACACATGCTTAATGGAGGCCATAGACGGCTGTCTTGGGCAATCTGATGCAACAGCTAAGGCCTTCGGCAAAGAACAACTGGTGCCTCGCCAGGTCTTTTAAATCTGCAATGCGAGTCTGTGGTTTTCCTTTGCCTTGCGAATTCTCGCTGTAGTGACCTTTCGGTCTATGCGAAACGTGAGGCAGGCAGTGGAACCTCTGCGATTAGAGCCGGGTAATTGAGGCACCGGGCTGATGGGACTAAGAAAGGGATTAATTAGGGTATGGTCGGAGTAATTCAGTCGCTTAGCCAATAACACCAGAGTCATTCCATCGGGGAATTGTGAGTTGCTTGTTGACGGCAATGTCCCATGGTCAAAATCTCTAACTATTTTTTTAATTTTCTGGATGGTACATAGCAATTTTTGATTGATGCTGGACGTTTTAGGTTCGCGAGGAGGTCATAGGTCTTCGTGACCTACCGAGAAAGTCGTAGGAGAAACGTCTGTATGCAGACGTTTTCGAAAGGGTCGCGATAAGGTATATGGTGACATGCTGTCTAAATCGACACGTGCGTGTGGCTGTGGTGGGGCTACAAGAGTCGGCTCCTAGCTATGCTGGGTAGTTTGTGGGAATTTCTGTTTTGGGGAACCATTTTTGGGTTCTCACTTGTGTGCATTCCGGTGGCCTTTCTTTGAATGGGGATTTCGTCCCTGGAGACTTTCGATTTACTTAAACGGGGTAAATGAGGCTATCGTAGGTCCAGTCTTTAAGGCTGCTCCGCAGCAGTGGGGCTAAGGAGGTGAAAACTTGCTGGACATGATCTATTTAACGTAGTCTTAAGCAGCGACAAATGTGCCCTGTCTTATTGCAAGCAGAGACGACAGTATTTTGAAAGGAACCTAATGGAATGCAGCCAGAAACGATAAAACCACAGCGTTAGACGATCGACGGTTTTGCTGCTTAATTTATGAAGATATTGACTCGACAGCCACGGAGACTAGCGAATTGTTCGCGTAGCGGGCTTTTGGGCGTCCTGCTTAGGTAGGTAAAAGGAAGCAGATTTGTGATCACTGATTCTATGGGAAAGTTTCGTTGCCTATCTCGTGAATGGTTTGCTCTAATACCTGTTAATTATTAGCCTCCTCGAAAACGTTTCATCATCATCGTCATCTTTCAGCGTAGAACAGCATGGCAAGTCTCACTGATCAATGCAACTTCCTCAGTGTTACACGTTTATAAAAAAAGGGTGAATATCCAACGAGAACAGAGAGTGGACCTACACAGGCGGGAAAAGATAAGATACTGCTGCAGCCAACACACGGAACACAGTCTAACTGTACAAACGCACGTGTTTTCAATCATTCTGATTCGATAGAAAATGACAGCACGATCGCCACTCATCACGGTTCACTGCCATGTTCTTCAGTGTCTCCAGCCAGCAAGTCGACAAGTCTTTCGGACCCCAACCTCGAAGGCGAGACACCAACTTTACCTAACTTCGCTGTGCATTTTCTCATCCCACGTTGCCACGTCATCTGTTGGCCTCCACATGCCTTCTTCCATTCCTTAGGAGGAACATAAAATAGGGCACGGTATGGTAGACGAGTGTTTGTCATACGCAACACGTGACCCAACCAGCGTAGTCTACTAAGTTTCATACGCCGAAACAAGCTATTCTCAGAAGTGGCACCCAATACCAGATTCCTAACCTCAATATTACTCACCCGGTCACTCCATCCAGTCCTAGCCATGCTACATAGACATCGATGATCGAAAACCTCCAACCGACGAACATCTCTCACACGCATACTCCACGTCTCGCAACCGTACAACAGAACTGAACGCACTGCAGCACAGTACACACGACCTTTCAACTTCAGTGAAATATCAGGCCGACGCCACAAGTGTTTCAATCCAGCGTAAGCTGCCCGAGCCTTGGATATAAGCACACTCACCTCCACTCCCGAGCTACCATCGTTAGACACGCAGCTACCAAGGTAGGTGAAACGGTCCACAATCGTCAGCTCCTCTCCATCCAGTATCAAGTTCGGCGCTGCCGTCGTCTAGTCCTGTAACAGTACTTTGCACTTTGAAGGTGCAAAGCACATGCCAAACCGGGCAACCGATCTCGACAGTCTATCTAGTGCCCGTTGTGCATGGTCCGCAGAATCGAACAGGCACACGATGTTGTCTGTGTAATCTAGGTCGCATATCTTTCCTCCATTTCGCAGTTCGACTCCTACATCCCGGAGACCTCCTAAAGCATCTTCCATCACCTCGTCTGTGACGAAGTTGAACAAGAATGGAGAGATGGGACACCCTTGTCGAACGCCACTAGTTGTTTCGAATGAACGTGACAGTTCACCGTATACCCTAACGCGACCATAGGTATGCGAGTACAATGCTCGCAACAGGTTCACAAACTTCGTTGGCATACCCTTCCGGTGGAGAGCACTGAGTAGTGCCGGTCGATCCACGGAGTCGAAAGCACCTTTCAAGTCGAGGAAGACTACGATCGTAGGGCGCCGGTGCGCGTGGCGCGTTTCAAGTATCTGCGAAAAGTGAATATCTGGTCGATGCAACCTCGACCTGGCCGAAATCCGGTCCGTTGTTTGCGGATGTTACGCTTGCGAATTGGAGTCAAACGGCGCAGCATTATCGAAGCTAACACCTTAGTAACTATCGGAATTAGACTAATCCCACGATGATTGCTGCAGTCACTCCGTGTGCCCTTCTTAAAGATGGGTATAATCAGTGACTCACCCCACGATAGCGGGATCGGCTTCTCGTTCCAAATATCACGAAGCAAGGAGGTAAATGATTTCATCAGCACTTCCCCCACCCAATTTGAAAAGAACTGGGGAAGGTCGTCGGAAACGGAAGCTTTTCCCCTCTTCAGAAGCCGAATATTCGACTCCACTACCACTTCCGTTGGGGGATCAAGTGACACCTCCCAAGGATTCACAGCTCCAGACGTCGGACTAGATACGATAGCGTATGGCCAGTTAAACTGATCCTTGAAATGCTCTGCCCAACGGTCCAGTCTTTCCTATCTACCATGAATGAGCTCTCCAGTCCTATCGCACACGACTTCACCAACCGAAGTTCGCCGCCCACCGCTGTCGCGTATAAGCTTAAACAATCTTTGACTGTTACCCGAAGCGGACGCCACTTCCATCTCTTCGGCTACCTTAACCCACCAGCTTTCGCGGTCATTCCCAAGGCTTATGGTCAACTGACGCTGCAACTGCCGACGCATCTTATTCATTTCCTTGCACGCGTTTTTGCTCCATTAGAATTAGCGACGCTTGAGAGATCCAGTGTTTTTGATGAACACTAGATCTGGGACCGCAGGCGAAATTCGCTGCCAAATGCATGGCCTGCTTAATTTGATCCCACTGATCGTCTACATTGCCACTAGTCGCAGTTCTTAGTTCCTCGGACAGTTTCTGTTCGTAGCTGTTGCCAACAGCCGAATCAGACAAACGTTCGACAGCCAATCGGATTTTTGGCCTGCGTCGATGGCCGTTCAGCTGCATCAAAAATCGCATTAAAACTAATGCATGGTCCGATTCGACGTACGTGGTCCAGTATGATCTACAGTTCTGGACAGAACTGCGCCAACGGTAGCTAACTGCGATATAGTCAATCTGACTCAGTGAACCTGTCGAGTTAGAACGCCACGTCGCTGTGTGGCGCGAACTGTGTCGGAAATTTGTACTAGATAGGAATGAATGATTATCTGCACAGAATCGGAAAAGTCTTCCTCCGTTGTCTGTTCGCTTTGCAGGCAAGGCGCATCGCCCACCTAAACAGGACTCCGATGCACTCAGTTTTCCAACTTGTGCATTAAAGTCACCTGCTACCACTACAGTGTCAGAGCTCTTGCTGTTCCGAACAAGAGTGACGAGGTTATCGTAAAATTTCGTCTTTCTCCATATCAGTGCTGCAGTCAGTTGGAGCGTATGCCGAGATAACAAATAAACTACGCTTAACACTACTATCCTTTCGGACGCCGACTGATCCCTGCAGTCTCATGGCACACAAGCGACTGTTGACTGGGATCCAATCTAAAAGGGCTGCTTCGAACTTCTCACTCAAAACTATTCCTACACCACGTTGGCCCACAGCTTGAGCTGCTTCGTCTCCTGAAGTGCGAAGAAATTATCTTGACGAGACGTTTGGCGCAGTGAGTTGAAGTGCTCTACTCTACTCGAATCCTTAATTCGTATTTTACTCACACAGTAGACATCAATTGAAAGTGAGGCCGCTGTCAGAGCCAAACACGCCTGTTGGCCACCCTGCGAACACGTCTGTGACAAAAACATTGCACACTTCTGGCCGGCGGATGGGTTACGAAAACTTGGACGCGGTGTGTATAGCAACCATTATCTTCTTACGTTTAGGCCTAGCGGCCACCATGGAGACAAAGTAGGATGACGTGTATAGCTGAGGCGGTGTCTAAATTGAGATTGTACCAATACCAGGATAGTGGAAAACAAAGGTTAGTTCAAATATGATTCAGTAGAAAATCACCCCTACAAGTTTTGACGAAGAACGAGTATGCCTACGTTAAAAACCTTTTTTAAGCAACGCGTAATTATTAGAGACTATAAAACCAACACAAAACTGACGGTCGCTGGGCATGATGGCCAGAGACTACGGAAGTGAGGCGACACGGCAAACCTTTCGAAAATTCTAAGTTTCGCCTTGATTTTGGGCGAAAGGACCTTGTCGATAAGCGACGGGGCTGATGAACGGGAAAATGAGTAGACTGCCCACTAGGTGCAGTTAATCGTGGAAAGAGATAAATAGGTCGATAGCACTGACGGTGTCCAGTATAATGACGCTTAGTAGAATGCTGTTTCAAAGCTTTGAGCGTCATATTTAAATCTCAGACAGATAATTAGCAGAATTTTAACGCAGGAATCTGGCCCAAGTAAGGTATCCAGGAGACGTTGGCAAATGTTTATGACTAGCAAAAAGCTGCTGATTTGTAATGGCTGCAAACACAAACCCTAGTTGACCGAAAAACAGGAAAGGCAGCTCACTGCAAGGGGCGGCGTAACGCAGCAGCAGCTGTGACGTAGAGTTAGCATCAGATTGAAGCTTAGTATGCGAAATTTTTCGGCAGTGAGAACATTAATTCTATTTCTTCTGGGAACTTGGCAAACTATTTGCTCGTGGAAGTCGAATTAGCGGTTTTGAAAAGGTTCTTCCAAGTAAAACATGGAACCTGTGGGTCAGAAAAACGGCCATAATTTCATACAACAGCATTGTCCATCGCCTTCGTTGCCGGTTTGGTGAGTTTAAGATTTTCGTGATGACAGTCGTGGTTTAGAGAAGATATGGCTGGAAAGAGTAAACCAAATTGGTAGTCTGCGAATGATGTGCCGCAGCATATTCTTCGGAAAATGACGTTTAAGCACAATAAGAGCGACGGACAGCGCTTTGCATCGCACCGCCAGTGTTTGGTTATGGCTTAGATGGAATTCCGTAGCTGCTGACCTTTTGGGAATGGTAAGAGAGGTAGGCACCTATGCAAGGGTTCAGTGGGTCTACCGGCTCATAGAACTTTTAGTAGTAATCATTCATTATGGAAAGCGATCCAACGTTTTGGTCGTGCCAAAGAAGATTTTTTCTAGTGGCCCCTTTTACGTCGGCTACCAGAATGACCAGGCCAAACCGGCATAAGATAGAGGTCCTGCACTTAAAAACCGTGTATGGCTTCACCAATTAAGTTACCGTTCCTAGGGTCAGTTGACTGGTCCTTGACGATCTTCTCAATGAACCTGGCCGCAATGGGCCCGGTTTATTTGATTACAGTCCTGCGCATCGTACGTTGGCCCTTTTCGCAAGGGGCTAATGACGGAGACTTTTCAGTGAGCGGAAAATACCCCGGTTGACATAGAGTTAGCAAACAATTCCAACGATGTCATTGCTACTTCGGCCTTGCTTAAGCGGAATGGAACAGGGGGATACCGTTTAATCCAGATAGGTAGGATGGCTTGACCAGAGCCACGGCCATACCTAGCATCTCATTGGCAAACGACATAGGAAACGTTATTTAATTCATTGGCCATAGGGGGGTAGGCAAATGTACGATGTGGTCGGTAATTAGAGTAAAGGACAGATAACACCTAGAATCTTCAACGGTTTCTCTAGAACCAGCAAGCTGCCAGCCGTCGGAAATGATGCTTACAGGGTTTTTTGTTTGCTAAAATGTCTGGGGCAATAGAGGCTTGAGTAACCGTGAGCCAGGATTCGGTTGCCAAAGAGCTGCTCGTTTCAGCTCACAAAGCTGATTTTCAGATGTAGCCACCAGATTTTGTTGATTCCGATTACGCTAAGTAATGTAGAGAAGCTCATGGTTTTTG
Source organism: Fasciolopsis buskii (assembly GCA_008360955.1). Lineage (NCBI taxonomy): Eukaryota > Metazoa > Platyhelminthes > Trematoda > Plagiorchiida > Fasciolidae > Fasciolopsis > Fasciolopsis buskii. Next base: position 242,918 of record LUCM01002694.1, on the reverse strand, counting down.
CGTGGAAACTCCGCAGTTTAATAGTTCACATTTACGAATTATTGCCCGTCCACTTTCCCTGGGTGTGAACAGTGCAAGAAATAGGGTTAATATTGATCAGATCCAGGTTTGCGTATACGATGTAAAAGATTCTCGGAAACCGGGTGAAATGAGAAAATCTCGCCAGACAAGACTCTGAAGAGCGGCGGCCAGACCGGCAGAGTTTATTGATTTGTAAATGACATTAACTGGATAGGTGGTACCCGCGAATGAACGGAATCTAGAAAAAATGTATGCTATCTTGTGGTCACTATTCGGGAAGTTGTCAGGACCAGATTATCAAAATAAGGCAGAACGCGTGTGAATGCTAGAAGAGTGATATTATTTCGTCCAAAGGGTTGCATTCATGACGCCTCCATCCTACAACTTGAAATTCAAGAAAAAATGTTTAAAAGGTTCCGAGGGTCAGTCTTGGTATACCAGCAGACCTTAGGAGCATTAGGTTCTCCTGCTGTTAGTTTCGCGTTTTTCTGGATGATTGCTGCATGTACAAAGCCGCGATCAACTAAGGGGGCTCAAAAATGGTCAATCATGCAGGTCGGTAGATGCACCTGAGGCGCACTATAGAGCTATGGATATCGCCTGAGAGCCGCAAAGTTTCGGACAAAACGTATACCATTGGATGAAAAAAGATGGAAACAAAGAATGCACGCTAAACGCAAACCAGGCAACCGTTTCGGCGCCGGTTATTTCTGTGTCTTGAAAAGCAGTTCAAACCAGCCAGAATAAACTGGTTTATGGGTGCGCATTCTGTCAAACACGCTTCACTAGTTAAAATGATGTAAAAGAGGGGATTTTGTATGCATGTCTAAGGATACCAGTTTTGCTGAAGAAGAGTGGCAAATTAAGCATAATGAAAGTCTGTTTGGACGTGAGATCACAGGTAGGTGGTTTAGTATTGAGACCAAAATTCAATTATTAGAATTACAGTAAAAAGGTGGCAAAATTCTTTTTGTCATTGAGCCTGGAGGTGATTTGATAAGTAACTTTTAGAACTTCCGGATGTTGGTCATCCTCGTATGATCGTGAGGAGTCGCTGGCGGACGCTTTCGATTGACTGTGGGTGGGGAGGAACAGATTTGGAAATGGGAGTCCATAGCATTGTCAATAATCCAAGTGGGAACTTGGGGCAGGTTTCTAAAACCATGAAGGCGGTTATTCTCCAGTTCTTTGAGTTGACAGTGAGGGTGAAGGATGTGTCTAGAAGATCAAATGCGACTTATGGTACTCATTAACCAGGAGCAGCATGAAAGTGGATAGTATACTGTTATTATTGAGAATGTTGCGGCGGCCATAGGCAAGGTGGAAACAAGGGGTTTCTGGCTGTTGATTTGTGGCAGTCCTCGGGATTTTCAGGTTATATTGCTACGCGGGTGGTTGCATTATTGCAGCTGCTCCGTTTTCAAACCTCGGATAGAACTGATTGGATGATCCAGGTCTGGTTCAACAAAACCGATTCCAGGCAGGTAGATTCCCTTAGGACTGGAAGCCATATAGTGCTAACCGTCTAAACAGCCGGTAATGACACCTCGTAAAGACCAGGCTACTGGGGGGCATTCCTCAGAATAAGGATGCTTCTAAAGGATGGAGATTAGTTGTGCATGATGGAGTATCCTCGAGTAGGATGGCGAGGTTCGAGGTGGAGTTTTGTTTCCCTCGGAGAGCAAATGGCGTGGATGCGGTGTATTGTGAGTGGCTTGAGCCGTCGGAAACGGTTGAACACTCATGAAAGACAATCCTTAGTGGTCAGTGGGTTTGTGAGAGTGTTAAAAAAAGAGGGTAAGTTTATCAGTTGTTGGTTTTGGTCTAATGACTATAGTTTGATGGGCACGAGCCAGAGTCCATTATACGCAGTCCACGTGGATGAAAGTTAAATACGGTCTTTTAGGAATGGTTATAGCAGTTTCAAATTCTGCTGAGTTCGTTTTTTCAGGTTGCTTACAAATTTGCATTCTTTTGGTGGAATTTTCTGTTTTCTGCTAAGAAAAATTCAGCGAATATATCCGCATTTTTGGTCTTTAGCCGTTGTTTGTTTTTTCATAGCCCGTTTTTTCCATCCTTAGTAGTATTTAAACACCATGCCAAAGGTAAAAGCTGTGAGACCTACTATCGAAAGAACGGGCGGGCCACGATCCTTACCAAAATCACAAGCAACCAACTGCTCGGCTCAGCTGGTTGACGTATGTAGTGATGTGAATGAAACATCTGAATGCTTGCAGAAGACACTGACCAGAGCTGTTACGCAGCTGACATCAACGGAGGACATCATCACCAAGTTGGGTCCACTCTCCCATTTTATTAAGCCATTTTCAAATCTCCCTCTATGATCTCGCCGTGGCTAGTGGATTTATTAATTCACTGTTTCCTGAAACACTTAGAGGCATCCTTGGCAGAAAGAATGCTGTATTTTGTAATATTCCAGACCACCAACTACTGGAAAAGGTTAAAGAAGCCGTAGTGAAGGCGTGTAATATGTCCTATTAATTTTATTCATTGTGGGCCTAAGAACAGAGATCCATCAAAATTCTTCCTGCTCTTGATGCAATTACTGGAAAAAAACCTCTCTTGTGGATTCATCAGAAAGAAAAATACGACTGCTATAAGCACCCTTTACAAACCCATATGGATTGCGGAGGATGAAACACTGCTTCAGCGTGAAGTACTTGGTCTCCAAAAAGCAGCACCCCCAAGTTTGCAGATCATTAAATCTCCTTGTCCTACTTCTACATCACCATATCTATACTGACGATCGCAAACCCCAAAACTCCCTCTTAAATTTGAAGTTGATTTAGACAAATCATTCACTTTGCCCCCTTCAACCCCCACAAAATCTTTGCGCCTTGAACCATCCACTTCAGGATGCAAACCCCCACTGCAGCCTTCCACAGCCCTCCTTCCAAATTCCGACTGAAGTCTGCAAATGGTGCTGTCGGTGTGGTTAGGGCATCCGGCCTGCCTGCTCTGTTCACCAACCCTAAAACTGGTCCTAGCACTCCTCTCAACCCTAGAACCCAAGCCGCCCTTAAGTTGCCGTCAAAAAAGAACACTACCGATGCTGTCTACGAATAAGAAGCCGCAACACGAACCCCGCTTTATACAACCAACAAAATCTGACCCAAAGACTAGTACCACCTTATTAAACAAACTGACAAACTCTAAAAACTCAAACCTACTAAAATATCTTTGACAGACTCGATCCATCAAGTCAGCTGGTTTTCGCATTTCACACCCCGCATAGCTACCCAGTTTTCACTAAGCGGACAATCATTTGATCTACCTTGTATCCGCCTGCCATGTCTGGGGATACCGTCAGGTAGCATTCCACCCCGCTGCATCTAGCCCCAACGAAAACTCATTGGGTGCCACCCAGCATAAAACAGAATAGAATTCAGTTCTAACCTAAAATCCATCTGAATTGCGGAGCAAATCTACTGCCCCGCCAGCCCGATTACCGGTATCTTGCGTTGAACCTTGCAAGTCTCCCGTTCCACGGCTCTGGACCGTTTCTGTCAAACGTCTTCTCCCAAACTACCCCCTGCCTTACCTACCCTTCATATGTTCTACTCTACTCTCTCTCTATGTAACCAAATGTGGGTTAGCAAACATGACCATAGCGGAAATTTCCTCTGAGACTTCACGTAATTCGGACGGACTTCTTTACCCCCTCCCACAAGTAAACCACCGAACAAACATCATGATCAACTCGCCCGACAGACCATCTACCGTCTACTCTCACTCACGCTGCACCGGGCCGACGATTCCTTGCTCAAATGAGGCTAAATGTCTCCAAATAAAACAGGCCCCTGATGCAAAACTAGCTGAAAGTAGGAATGATTCTTCCCAAGACCACCAACACTCGAGAAACCGAGCTTCACCCACCATGACACCAATCATTGTAAAGAGCTTTTACGGAAAATTTTCGCTGCTGTTAGTAAATGCACCCTCCATGCTAAGGAAACTTCAGTGTCACTATATTCTCTTACTCGCGCCAACTTTTGATTTCATACTGATCACCAAGACGTGGCTCAACAATCACACTCTGGACAAAGCTATAATAATTTTCCGTTATAAATTCTTCAAGAAACGCCGTGGAACCCGGAGTAGAGATGGCTGCTTTGTCGACGTCAGAGGATATATACCACCTAATTTGCGCAAGAATACCATGCTAAACACCAGCCAAGGTGCCTCTTGGGCTACAGCTGAGATGGGCGACAAAAGCCTTCTTATTGGACGCGTCTACCGCACCTGGTTCTTGGAAAAACGGTGTTTTGATGATAACGCATCTAATAAGTGCTGCTCCTCACCTGCCAGGTCGCAAGCTGCAAGCTAGCGATTCCGTCCTATGCGCCGGTTGCCTATCCCTGTAAGGAAGCTGCCATTTGGATCTGACGCTCCTGTATCGGGCGGTGTTACCCTAAGCAATCCACGCCACGCCGACGACCGCAGCGGAGACCTACTCTCAGGCGAACCATTACGACTGGCCAAAACAGTTACTGACACTTCTGAAATGCCATGAAATCCTCAAATCTCCAGAACCCTACCGCCACAGAACACCATAATCTCCGATATTAAGCTAGAACAACACAGAGATCATTCATGGCAGGTAGATTTGAAGATTAGTTGAAAATCTTACACCTACTGGTTGTCTTCCCGCCACACATCAAAGTCCGCTCCCAGCCACGTAAAAGCAGTGACTACTCCTTTGAATTCCATTGTCTCTCCGGCCACAATTCTTCATTTTATTTCGTCCCCTAAATAGTTTGTTGCAACCTTTGGGATTTTGCTGCTGCCTCATCTTCAGCATTATTTTGACTCTTCAATGTTGTTAATTACCACTCTCCATCCACCTCATATGATATCCAGTGTGATTTGGACTCCTCTCCATCCCGTAATTACATCCATGTTGACTTTCATCTTCACCATATGACTCTCTTGATTTTTGAGGAACCTGGTTATAGGACAACATCCACCATTGTTTCCCGGTCAAATTGTCCGCAGGGCGATACGCATCTTTGATGCGTTTAAATATGGACTGACTCGCATTGCGCGACTCATAGTCAGCCATAGAAAGTTTCGGCGATGGATTATCTAGCTCTGATTTAAAGCCCGAAAAATCTTATTTAGCCTATGAAATCGCAGGCTATGTTCATGAGACCACAGACACGTTTCCCCTTCATTTCTGGTTTTTCTTTTCCGTGTGTCCACTGCACCATATTTGTGTAAATTTGATCTTGCCTTGCGCATGCCTCTCCGATGTACAGAAATATACACTATGTTATGCTGTACAATGCACCTGGCATATGCTGGTTCACGCTTTCAACTCCAAATTACTTCCACATTTTCCGTAAAAGCATTCGTCATAGCGGTTGGACTCAACACCTAACTGATCCAACAAGGGACCGCAGTGTTATTGACGCATTGTTTACGGTAACCTTACTACAGATTTAAAGGACCACTGAAGCCAGGCTGCTTGCATGTGATAATCTGTTTGTTAGCTGTACATTTTTATCGCCCCTTCTGAATAGATACCCCTACTTAAACCAAGGCCATATTCCAGAGCTAACCGGAGTTGTCTACATATTCTAGTTCGCACTTCAAAAGGGACTTGCTCTTTCTAAGATGACAAGCGTAAGCGGCCGCCGATCAGTTAAAATCTAACCCACACAGGTGCCTTGATTCATCACCCTGTCTCAAGCTCTAAACATGCCTCCCGAAAGAACTCATTGTGACCGAATAAACTGCAAGATTGCTTGCAGGTCTCTTCCAGGATCATAGATTGCTCGTTGTTTCTGCGAACAAAAATCGACAAACTATAACTCCGGAAACAGCACTAGACCAAAGAAGCAAACAACAAGAGCTGCAAGCTCTGAACCAGCCGAACCCAAACACAGCACTGGCAAAACCGCTTAAACGCAGAAACTTCCCTTCCATGTCCTGAGCCATTCGAGTCCCGTCTGTCATTCAAAGCGAAATTTATGTAAACAATCCACAGGAGAATGCAGAGGCATTCGGTGACTTATTTCATCTGCTCTGGTCAACGACAATAATCCTGTTTCCCCATACCGACGTCGCTTGATTACACAATGGTAATCAACAATTTCTTCCGAAGCACGTAGCCCGGCTGCCGATAAAATCCGAAATCGGCGACCACTATGTATGTGGTTCTTTACCTCCGGCTTACTTCTCACTGGGTGGGAGCGATGTCCCAATTCTGATGGCAAACATCTTTCCCACGGCACTGGAAAACATCCGTGATTACCACCGTTCACAAAAAGGGCACAAGCTGTGACCCCGTAAATTAGCGCCCAAAAACCACACCCCGAAATTCTCCAGAATAATGACGCATCTGATTAGGGTTGGCCTCATCGCCTATCTCCTGAGCCAAAAACTTAACATTGGACAACTTGGGTTCCCCTGTATTAAATCCCGCGCTACTTGCATGCCTGGCTGTCTGAGCGCCATCACTAGGGCCCTGATCACCGGAGGGTCAGTTATAGTAACCCTGTCAGACATGACAAAGGTTTCCAATAGTGTCCCACCGTAGGCTGCTAAATAAAATGGCATCATACGGTGTTGCTGACCCAATCCTGTTGAGGTTTTCATCTTATCTGTCAATTAGAAACCAGGTAGCTCAAGCAAATGGCCTCATATCTAAACCCAGATTAGTGTCCAGCGGTGTTATCCAAGGCGGCATGCTTAGACCACAGCCCTACCTGTTTGATGGTACCCGAAACGAGTACCATTCTCTCTTCGCTAACGACATCAAAATTGTTTACACCTTTAGCCCTGAAGCTTTAGAGTCCACCATACGCGACATATCGCAAGACTTAGCGTCATTCGGTTCCTGGGCAAACGACTGTACGATAGAATTCTCCGCGGAAAAGTACAACATCATGGGGTACAAATGACTTATCCCCCCGAAGAGAAATCAGGCCTGGAAACCAAATCATCTCCGTCAACTGTCGAGTCCGCGACCTGGGCCTAAATTACCCTTGAACCTTAAATTTCTCAGAACTTGCTATCACACATGTTGCAAAAGCAAATAAATAGGTGGGGCTGAAATACAGAACTCTGGAGTTGAAAGAGCAAGCTGAAACATTTTAGAATCCATGTCAGATCCATTCTGGAGTATTGCTCTCTAGTCCTTTCGAACATGAGGCAGTGCGACAGAGTAGCGTTTACTAAGCAGTTGATCGGATACTCTGCAAGCCCAAAGTACACAGAACGCTGTGAGTCGCCGAAATTAGATTCCTTGTGGCTTCAACGCATAAAAGCAAACGTGGCACTTTAACAATATTATTACAGCTCATTCTCCGTCTCCGCAACTCCTGTTAGAAACCCACTTCCATAATTTCTCCAAAATGTGGATTCGATGATTACCCTCCTAGTTCCAAAATCATCCCTTAAATCCACCCTGTGGGTTGTAATATATTCGTCACTGTGGAACAAACTCCCCCAAAATTTTGAGCATTTTATCACAATCATTTTTGTATTTAAAAAGAAGTAGTTGGCATAGCACCGTGCCCTTTTTTGCTAATCTATGCCACCCACACTCACCTGAGTATCAAGTGCATAAAACTGGATTGGGCTTCTGAAAATCGCACTCATGTCACCGTTTCGTTCATTGTGGGAACGAAGATAAATCTCCTTACTCATATAACCACATGAATGACCAAAATTACGATGATATCTTGTTGTCTCTGTTTCTTGTTCCTCATCGACATCTCAGTGTCCACTTTACACACTTTGGAATTGTTATCTCCTCCAACAACATAGCACTTATTTCTGCTTCTTTGATTTTTACCATTGCATTTATTCCCTTTTTGATACCATTTTATGTCATTTCCATAAAAAGGTCCCATAGCAATCCACCTCGTCCACGCCAATCCCGACTTCAATCTGAGCGCCGACACCTGCGTCTCCCACCTATTTTTATGCAGTTCAGCGTCGGATGCATCTCGCCGTTTCTTCTGCCTACCGCCTAATGATCAGGCCTCATATCCATACACATTATGGTTCTAAATGCATATGCGATTGCTCACCCACAACTATCTCCCATCCGCTGGCCTAACTACTTCCAACATCCCCGCCAAAACGATGCGGCGACCCTAATCGACCATTGCCGTCGAACATAATCAACCAATATTATCCTCATTTTTAAAGTTTCATCATCGCCTCTCCCGAGGCAATGGATTTTGGCTCGTTGAAACCACATTGTTTCTGACGAGCCCAAACAGTTCCCTCCTGACCAACTAGGTCTACATCTTGGATTTTCCCTTTCTCACACCTCATCGGTTTTCCTCTGCCCAGTTTAGACACTTCGGACTTTATACTATCTCCGTGACAATACAGTCCGACGTGGTTTCTTTTCTTCCCTTAGTGACCGTTCAAAATTACCATACCGGCTGGTCCAGACCATTTCCTTTGTTTGAAAGACGGCCTTCCACAGTTCAGTATTATCCATGACTTCTACACCATGAATTAGTCAGCACCAGTGCATCTGTCTATTTTAGCTCGTTCACTATTTTTATCTACAGGAGTTGTTCACCGTCCGTCCCACAAACCAGCGGTTCATGTCACTTTACTCTTCAGCGTCATCCCCACATTCCGGTAGCAAAATACGCTCTAGTGCTTACGTTCCTGAAAAGTTCATATGATTGGTCGCATCGTGACCCGGAGCTGGCAGCCATGTCAGACCATTGACCATTTTCCCCTCATCCAGATAGCACAATTCCGCCTGGACAAAAACACTTACCCATGCCCTGACTACCGCAATTTTGGCTAGCCTATGATTGTCCACTTATGGAAAAATGATGTACCGCTTATCCTGCATGCGTCATGTTTGTATTACCTTCTTCACCTCCTCTCTACACCAGCGTTAGCACAATAGTTCTAGGTGCGGTCATATCCATCGCTTTGGCTGGCGCATATCGGGCGGGCAGCTCGGCTGCAGCAGTGTGCTGGTGCAGACAGGGTGGCGGGCCGCACTTCTTCTTTTCGCTCCTCAGCAGTTATTCAGGTTAGGTGGCCGGCACTCGGACAGGCCCAATCACCAGCACCGTTGTGGTAAGCAGCTCTCTAGTCTCTATTTTCAGGTGCGCCATTTCTACTGGCTTCTTCTTGGCCCTTCCCAAAGTTCTTTTGCCAAAACCACGCAAAATGGAATCACGGTGGAATTACTTCTTTTGGCATCCGATATGTACTGATGTTCAAAGTGCATCTCGACATTCGAAAATAGCTAAGGACCGTCATTTCTCATGAACATCTATTCTGCTCTGCGAAATTCGGCAACAGAACGATGCTCCTGGAAATTGTCCTCCAAAATAGTCCACCATACATTGCCTCATTTGATTCCGGTTTCCCTTCGTCTTTTCCAAACCCACCTCCATCAACGGAATTAGCTGGGATTATTTGAATGAAAATTGTCCTCGCGGATTAGTCATACGATCACACAGTCTCCACCCCGTCCCAGCCGCCATCTTCATTTCCCAACGGACCGTGCTTCCAATTTTTTCGCGTTCTATACTGCTGGTGTCCGTTCAGTATACTGCCCACCAGGCTATACATTCCGAAAGAACCTACCTTCAAATTTCATTTTCCTTGCTTCGTTGCTTTTATTATTTCCACCCCTTATCTTTTCCACAAAATCCGATTTCCATTTATTTCTAACATTCAGAAACTGTACCACATTGAAGAACCTTTCGTGGCGTTATCGATCCATTTGGTGCTTGTATACATTATGGCCTACGATAGGCACCAAGCTGCACGGAGAAGTCCCCGTTGGACTTAAATACCGCGCGTGCAAGTTCGTTACTATTTATGCTTTTACCAAACATGTGACCTGAGGTGCGTCTGTCATCTATTGTATAGTTCTCCCAAAGTTTGCACGTGATTGATTATATTCTTCTCTTTTGTGACTGTGGTGTCATGTTAGGATCATGCACACTACATGCTCTTAGGACTGTCTAGCAAATAAATTACTATTATAATTGTTACCTTGTGCTAACATGAGATGGTTATTGGTCGCTTATCTAGAGTCAACCGGCTGGGTGATATGAGAATATTCCTTTGGTTAATTAGCGGTGGAATGATAAATCTGGCTAATTTTTGAATACCAAGATGTGCCATTCGCAGAAGTAGAGGCCATCTTATGTGAAAGATTCCATGATGGACTAAATTTGTTTGGTTTTTGTGTTTATGGGTTTTTGAAACTATCGAATTCCCGGTAGGTGAATAGCTTGACACTAGGATTCTTGAAATTAGGGCACAGATGGGGGAATTCTTGTTTGGAGACCCATAAGACGATGTGCCTGTGTAGTGAAGATGTGAGCAGAACACGGTTATGGGCGCATGGACGTATTGGTTACTTGAGAAAACTGGTTTTTTGGTTTGGGCATTGCTGTAAATCCAGCGGGATAAGAGGCTAGACTGGTGAGTAGACTAACTGGCATGCATTACATGGTCAGCGCTCCGCGGAGTGGATGCCACAGGATGGTCACTTGGATGATAGTCTCATTTGTTGGGTTAGTGTCGAAGTTAGTGGAACTCTGCGGCCGCCTGCGGTGAAACGGGATGTCAAAAGTTTCGTCAATATCTCCCCCACTATCAGAAATGGAAGACGTAGGAAGCGAAGTGAGAAGCAGCCGTGCAGTAAGTTTCTGGGTTTGAAAGAAGGAATTGGACTCACCTAAGTCCACTGTTGCCTTCTGGGTTGCTGGAGTTCTAACCTTCAGTGACATGAGTTTCTCAGAGGGCGTCCGTGCTAGAGGTCTGGGGATACGCTGACAAAAGCTTTTACATTCAGGTCGGAAATGAAAGTGGGTCAGTCTAAGCTCATAAAAGATAGTGCCAAAATGATTACGCTGACAGTCAGCAAACATCTGATGTTTAAAAAAATAAAACAAAATTTCTGACCACGAAAAATGCCACAGTAACATTGGGCTTGACTAGAAAACTTAGGTGAAAATTGAAAACGAGGTGCGGAATAAAACAGCCAGCACCCCATGCATCTAGTCATTCTCAAATTGCTCCCCACCTGCTAGATTTACTCAACCCGTCACCAGCTGTCGTGAAAACCTTTGACAGCCGAAGTACTGGGGAAGTAGTGCAGTCAACAAAGGAAGGAGTAGGGAAGATAGAAACAACTACCACTCAAGAAACCCTCTTCCGGTGGTGCTGAAGGTGAGGAAGCAGTGGAACTGGTATGTGGCCAGTAGGCACCTGATCAAGAACGGGTTGCTCATCCAGAATCACCATGGTTTTGTCCGTAGCAAATCGTTTGACAAACCCGGGTCATTTCTGGACCGCCTGATAACCATGATGGGCAGGAGTCCAAAACAGATAAGCCGCCTGAATTTTTGGAATGTCTCTGACTGGCTTTACTACAAGCTCTTATTGTCAAAGTTAGTTTAAATATGTTTAGCACCCCCGGTCAAAGGGGGAAATCGGACCACCTTCGGGACCTCAGATTCTACTTGAGGATAAATAGACTGCAGTCCTCCCGGCAAAAGCTTGCTGTGTTTCCCTTAAGCTTTGATCTTATGGCTTGCCCCATCATTCATCGGAGATCTAGCGGCAAATGTCAATCCACCTGCTATTTGTTCGTTGAAGACGAGAAGTCCTTAGGTTCGCCCAGGGGTAACCTAGCAAAGATGTACCTCAAAACCCTACACCTTTGTTCATCTTACTAGGGGATTCCATGAATATCAGAAGTGCAAGCACCCACCACCCAAGAAAAAACAGTCATAAGAAACTTCAACCACGTAGACCAAATAAGTTCATAGGCTAACAGAAACAAATGATTTGGGAGGTTATCATCCATGACTGATTTAGATGGCGAAAGCAACGTGCATCTGCCGCTGTCTTTTCAGATCGGGATTTTCGCCTACTCCGACTAGCAGTACATTCAGTCCTCTTTCGCACCGCTGGTCCAGATCTTCCACTGCTCCTTCTAAATTTGTTCTCGCTCTTCATGTCCGGCGCTACTTCTCCACCACAACGAAAAACATCCATTATTGTTTCACATCACAAAAAGGGTTCTAGGCATGAACCTGAAAACTTTCGCCCCATTAACTACACTCCAGCCCTATCCAGGCTTATGGAAAAGATTGTTAAAGAACAACTGATTAATTTCCTTACTACTCACAACCTTATCAACCCCTCCCAACACGGCTCCCTTAGGGGCTGATCCTGCCTCACCTGTCAGTTTGACTTCTTAAACTTGGTTACCCACAGTGCTGATTCCCACCGACCAATGCTCATAATCTTTTTAGACATGTCAAAAGCGCTTGACCGCCTTTCCCACTCCCGTCTTCTGGCCAAAATTAGGACTTATGGAATAAGAAATCCCCTGTTATCTTGGCTATTATCCTACCTTTCCGATCGCTTTCAGAGAGTCAATATTAACGGTTGCTTTTCCTAGCCTTCTGCTATCGCCAGTGGGGTCATTCAGGGGAGCGTCCAAGGTCCTCACCTGTTCCTGCTATACATTAATGACATCTTTAAAGTTATTCGTCATGGCACACCATTCCTGTTTGCCGATGACCTTAAAACAGTCTACTCTTTTGGGGCTGCTTCATTTAGCTCCGCTGTTGCACTTATCAAAGGAGACCTAGAGTCTCTTGATAAATGGTGTTCCAAGTGGCTTATTAAGTTCGCTGCTGACGAAAGCTCTCTGATGACGTATAAATGCCATGTCCTTCCGGGCGCCTCCTCTATAAACGGCATGCCAATTCTTTTATTACACATAGTTAAGGATTTAGGGTTACAATACTCCCGCTCTTTCAACTTCTATTAGACCGCTATAACCAAGAAAACCGCCACAATGATTTTAAGGGCATTTCGCACTGAAGACTGCAGAATTATCACCTTCCAGTCCCATGCCAAGCCTCACCTCGAGTACTGCCCGATTATCTTTGCACATATGCGTAAAGTTGATCGAATTGCAATCAAGAGTGTGCAGCATGCACTCACTAGAAATTTCCAAGGTCCTTCATCTATCTTAAACTACAGGGCAGGACGCGAGCTGCTCGGACTTGAACTATTGTGGCTTTGTCGAGTTGAATTAAACCATGCACTTCTCTTTAATCTTTGCCATTATACTGTCCACTCAACTCCAATCGTCACACGCGACGCTGGTAGCCCCCATTATTCACTTCATAGTATATACTACTCGTTAAGTATACCCCTGACTCGACTATCGATCAGGGCTAAATTCTCCACAGTTGCCTACTCTAAATTGTGGAACAAACTCCTTAGTTCCCTGCGGTCGTGCCCAAATTTAGCCCAGTTCAAAGCCCAGCTGGCAAAGTTACTGGATGTCCAGTCCTCAATTAAGCTGACACGAGCTAACATTGGACTAGACGAGGCTTACGAATATGGGATGGAATTTTAGCTCGTGACCGAATCTTTGCTGAGGTCACCATGAGAGATTCGGCTTCATCTCTAACCTGACTTTATCTTACGTCCCCGCTAATGCACATTTTGACCTCCCTTGTAATGGTGTACCCTCTTCACCAGTGGCTCGAGCAACTAACTCTCGAAATTCTCCCAATGTGGGTGGACACAAATGTCAACGTACTCATTGTTGGATCCATGCTCTCATCACATCCTGTGATTTTAAACAACAGCCTGTTTACTTCTCGCTCTTCATGCCATCTTATCCTCTTTACTGGCTTGGCATAGCTAAATAGGTCGTTCTTGGTAGCCCCTAACCTGCAAATACGCCTGAAACTGCTACCATAGCTCACTACAGGTACCACATTTTGCTGAATAGATGCACTATGTTGCAGGTATTTTGCCGCGATCCAACAATCACCATAACCCCAAGCTGGCACCCAAGCCAGACTACTTTTCGCTTGCGTTTCAGATCTTGCATCCGCAGCAGAAGCGCTGCTAATGCTTTCGTCCTCGTACCGGCGATTCCAAATCTGCTACCCTGTCATTACTGTTAGGGACCTGTTAGCTGGAATTAATGCTCGGGTTCTAGCCTGGTCAAAGGTAACTACGCATAGTATCGCACGGGATATCTCAATTCGCACCTTTCCGATCGAGCAAAGCCGCAATTGCTGCTGTCTCCGGGGCGGCTTGCGCACTTCGTATTCCCCACCCGCACTGCTGACTAAGACCAAAAGATGCGACAACGTACATGACAGCATAGAGGATATTCTTGGCTACCGTTTTTAAGGAGTGTTCATACACATAATTTCCCCTATCTGACGCGCCTCTCGGTACAGCTTACCGCCATCCGTATGTAGACATAATCACTCTCCTTGGAGTTCCATATCCAAAGCTCCACAAACTTCCTCCAGATACTTTGAAACAATCATTTTCCGCTCTTAGCACTTTTTTAGCCATTCATTGTCAACTACGTGTCTCATCCATTTTGCCTGACGTTCCGCCTGGTTTTCACCACTTCTATCCAATTGCCACATTACCACAGCTTGTCGTCTCTCCATCTTAACGTTTCCGTCCATTACGTAACGCTCCAGACGTTTTGTGTCTCTAGCCATATATCAATATCCACCGTTAGGCTCCGTCCATGTTGTGCGCCAGCAACGAGCAAATTTAGTGCACTTAAACACGAAATGGCTCGTAGTCCGCTGCTTGCAAACGGTCACAGAAAACTTTTTCGGTATTAAAAATTAAGTTTTCTACTTTTTGCTTTTCACTGGCACACTTTTACTTTCCCTATTGCTTTGCAGTTTCTCAGTTCACCTTCCAGTGAGCTTCTGCAATAACTCAATATTGCTGGCACCATCTTATCCCATTCGGCTTCTATCATCTACATTTCCTGTGCGTCATCCTTGTAAAAATTTGATCTTGCTTTGCGCATGCCTCTCGCAAATAGATAAATATACAGTATTATTAATAATATTACTGTTATTAATATTATTATTATTGCCATACGTTAGTCATGCCCTTGGACGAGGCAAAAGTACGCTCCAAGATAGAGCTTGCAATAAAAGCCGGGTGCTCACATTTCCGGGATAAGCTAACCTTAGAAATTGTGCAACGGCGCTTCAAAAGAATCATCCCAGGAATAAGGTAACCAACAAATGAGAAGAGGGTACAGCCCTTGGATTTTTATTCACTAGGCCTCACATGAACTCGACGTTATATTCACGCCGCTGGGTATCCGTCAAGAGCAGCTTCTCCACTATTCAGCTCCTGCAACATCCATCCATAGGGGGAACTGCATTAAGTCAGAAAATCCCACAACCATGAACAATATCATGCAGATATTCTTCCCGCATGAAATAGTAAAATTTTGGTACAAGCCTCCGGGGAGTTAATACCTGCCCTCTTTGTCCCACAGCTTACGCCCTGTTTGGCCAAGGCATGGCTAACATTGTGTCCCAGCCTCACTTGGGACAGTTTTCCCCTCGATCACCCTTGTTCTTCATCCCCAAACTGCAAAGCGCTATTCTGTATTTTCTTCGCCGCTATACCTTCCGCTTTTCTAATTAATTATTCTTTCAAATGGCAGGAGAGTTGCTCCCGGTCCCCTTTTTCCCGTTGGCTTTTGTATTATGCTTTCCCGTTAACCTTCCGAGTGTCGTGTTTGCTATTCCTGGAGCTACGCTGGTATGTTTTCCGAAATCTTATTTGAGATTTGACACGTGACATATTTTACTGACCTTTTTTGTTCATATATTCGGTGCACAAAAACGTAAGTTATTTCGCACCAGAATCCAATTTAAATTGTATGGCGTCTGAATAGATGATAAGTCCATTTAAGAATCACACGGTGATTTTTCGAGGGACTTCGTCATTCAGGCAAGGCTGGCCCTCAGAGAGGGGGCACGTGGCAAAAATTATTGGCCTTTTTTTCCTAGTACTATGCTTTGCACATGGATGGACGAAGGAAATTTACTAGGGACCACAGGACCGGCTTCTCGGTTACTCTTGCTCTCTAGATATGCTTACCCAGTAATCCTGTAACGATTCATTTGAGATTACAGTGAGAAACTAAGAACGAGGCACGCCAGTCTGGGGATTATTGGATAGGTGGGGCAGTTCATGGTAACAATGAAGCAAATATGACCAACAGCAGTGCACTCCCAGTGTGACGCAACTAATGGTAAAAGCTGAGCAGACGTTGCAGCTAGCCCTACACTGAACCACACTGCAGTTCTGGATCCAGCGAACATTTTGGTAGACCCGAACGATTTGCATTTTCGTATGAGTTCCAGTGAAATCCGACGGTCTCCTAACGGCGCCTCCTGGAACCTGGGGCAAACAATCATGTGGACAAATACTAGGTGCCTAACAGAGACGGCGCTCGGGAGTAGCACAAGAAAAAGCACAATGAGCAACAGCAGGCGAGCAGGGAAATCCTGGAAGCGAATCATGGAGATAGCCCACCAAAGCCCGTAGCACCTAAGGGAAATTCCGTAAATTATATGCCGTCAATAAAGCATCTTACGCAATCGCCGGGCAAAAATATGGCCTTGGAAAGGCGCATGGGGAAACAAATAACAAAAGAGATATAATGAAGGGCAGGCAATGGGGCGGAGCAGCTACGCATACGCATCAGGATCCAACAAACTGGGCGGTGACGTTCAGAATAGATATGACGAACGTGGGAGGAACTGGATGCTTCATCACGCTTCTGAATAGTACGTTATGAGTTACATGTGTATACGCAGGTCCAAATGCGGGTACCGAAAAGGAGAGCAAACAGCAGGGTCTGATGCAAACAGTACTAACCAGAACTAGAGACTTACTAGCATTGGGGGACTTCAAATTTCCCGACATCGTTCGAAGGAAAGGGAAGTGCCTTGAGAGGATCTCCAGAGAGACAGAACTAAACATGTAAAAAGGGCTATTTGGCGTAGAGAAGGGCGATGCCACTTACCACTTTATCCAGTGATCACTAATTATCTAGGGGATATAAGAAAGTCGACAACCGAGGAACCCCTAGGCAAAAGTGGCCACACAGTATTTACGTTTGTGCTTTCGGCGCTGAGTGAATTAATAGCAAGAGCCTCTGCCACGTTATAAGACAGGCTGAGGGTTGAAAATATGAGAAGGCCTAAGGATTCGATAAAATAGTTACCGGAACACGAAGGCACGATATCAGAAGAAAGGTGGACAATCATTCAGGAGGCCTCTACAGACTGACGGAATATTATGCTCATCTCAGTTTACTGAAAGCGCTTCTCAGCCGCAAACGTGGCGCGCGTTATTGATGCCGTGCGAATTTGCCGGCAACAATAGAACAAAAGAATTTGTCGGAACCGGTGTGGGCTTTCCGAAATCCTTCAGAAATCTGTTATAACACAGGTGATTTTAACAGTTTGCGCACTAGTATTCAGCGAGTCGATTTTAGGAATGACATGGTTAGAGTGAGTCACAGGGTAGGGGTTCATGGCATTTTGAGTACCTTGGAAGACCGTGTAATTAGGCACGTGTCGCTCCACATTTGGCGTCGTCACTTAAGTGGAAATATGGTGACGCCGCTTTGGCAGATATCGCGTGCCAGGTTAACTGTGGAGGGTACGTTGTGTGGTACGCTCTGCCCATACATAAGAGAAGGTCGAATAAGTCGTTTCTCTACAAACTGCCATCCAGTGAATGTATCCCAAGTTATTTCTATGTCGTCCGCAACATTCAGGAATTGTTGCCCGCTGCTGCGTCCGCGCTGGGATGACCAGCCACAGTAATGACACAGTGAAATGTGTTCAAGAAAACGTATGGATATTAGAAGACTAAGTAAATGCATGTCATATTTGTGGTGCATTGCATGCTCGGAGATTCCCAAAAGGTGGACCTTTCATAATGCGACTTTTGCGGCGAATTAATTGTCGAGGTCGGAACACTCATCGGATACCTGGCTTCCAGTGACGCAAAATAATTAACCCTGTGATAAGGAAAAGATTTAGAAAAAGCATCCGAATGAGTACGCAGTCGACCTGCTGCACCTCCACTCATAAAAGCACAAAATGAGGAAAATATACGCCTTTGAAAAATACGAAAAGAGCATTGATAACCTTTAAAATTGTGGCGGAAAAGAACCAGCAAACTAGAAACTCAAAGCCGGATCACCGAAATTAGTATCAAAGTTCGCTGAGTAGACGATTACAACGAACAGAAAGCAGCCGGAACAATGTGAAGTACTCCAAAGTGACAATTAAAACTAAATTTACCCTGTATAAAATATACATTATTTCAAGTCTTGTAATTATCTGATTTCTTCGGTACAGCATATTCCACCAACCTGATCTTCATAGGTTTAGACGGGCCATACTAAAACATTTGACGACCAGCGGTACCGTATGCCTTTATGGATTTGGATCATGTCCGTTTCAGATGGACTCAGTATTCAAGTGAATACCGGGTGCAGTTGGTATTTGACGGCGCAAATTTGTTGGTGTTGGTGAATCCCTGCGGACGCACGCGAAGCTAGCGCTAGAAAAGACATTGTTTTTCACTAGTGTGCACTCCAAGTCTATCAGTAAATTGCAGTTCTTCGATTTAGATGGTGGTGGTTGTGTAACAATAAGTTCAAGTTAAGCTCTGACGATCTCAGTTCGACTGCTGATGAAACGCCAGAAACAGCTACCAGCACCCCGGAAAAATCAGCAACCTGAGCTACCGACGGCGCATTTTCGAATCCATTGAGTATATATATATTTGAAACGAAACTATTCAGGGATTTGAAAGGATTGGGCCTCCAGTAGCAATGCCCGGGCAGGAATGATTCATCAGGCCCACGGAGCTGACTTATCTTCTGGCAGGTTATAGTGGTGCAAAATTGAAAAAGGAAGTACAGAACTAACTTGTTTTGGAGCCGAAACCCTCCATTGGGGTTATCAGTGGAATGAGGACTTTGTACGATAAGCGCTGTGCTATGTAAATGTTGCTGACTTATACGTCCTCGACACGAGACCAGTGATGATGTGGCGCAGAGCCGTCGTGATGCATGTTAGCGATTTAACACGGGCGTTTGATTCTCCGTGGTTGGTCTGCGCAGGTGATCTGAAGCTGGCTGCTGATTAAGGAGCATGAAGACTATGGGTGGGAGACACCTAGACTGCCTCGTCCATTGATGGGATGCACGACAGTTACTGACGGTTCCTCATAAATGCGCGCATATGCAATTAGGCTCTCAGAGACTATGAAGCCGTTATTCTATCCAGAATTCCCTGGTTTTCCTTACCGATAGTGACCACTACTTGAGGATACTAGTTGTTTCTTCATTAAGGTCTCATGATTCCGCTTCGGATATTTTGAATACTACTCGTCGTTCGTTCAACTGTCCATCGTGCAGCGCTGCAGCACACTATTCACGTGTGCGCACGGCTAGAGGTTGGATGTGTTGCTTTTTCCCCATATACAGCTAGGGAGATAACAATGGCGAATAGTGTGCAGCGAGACCCCACTCGTCCCTTTGTAGGGGCTCAGGGAGTTCGGGTACGGATTGTTTCCTAAGGCATGCAACACAGCTTCGACAAATCTTGAGTAGGTCTGAGGTATTCATTGAGGAGAATTTGTACCCAAGCTGTAGAGTCAATTCTCCTTCTTTGACCTTTCTATGTATACTCTTAAAAGCTGAAGTTGGTTAGAATTCCGCTGGTCCGTTGGTCCTCCAGAAGAACGGGCAAACTTCACATTTTCTACCGTAAACTGTGGTAGTACAGAACGATATTATAGGCTACAGTCAAACTTGGACATCTAATTTTCGGTAAAATGCCACGACTAACCCTGAAGTGGGGTCTCAAGGAAGAAATTTTGATAGGCAACTCAGTTAGGTCCAGCTTGCGCATGACAGTACTGACCGCTGGGGCCAATCAGACGTTCACAGTCTCTTCCATGGCATCCACAATATCCGGCGTCAACAGCCGTGAATAATAGTATTTCGTTTCTTCTGGTTTTTTTCGGAAGTATAATTTCGGGAGATGGCCAAGTGTATTAGGCATCTACCATCGGAAGGGTTACCGGTTCGAAACCCGGATCTGCCGGTCGTTTTGGCTGTAGATGGCAACTAGCTGTCGTCTGTCTCTTTGCGATACCTGACGTAATGTGGTGCTAAATTACTCCAGGTTTCAGTCTTTTTTAAGTAAACATGTAAAATTGACGGCAGAACAGTAAGGAAGGATTGAAAAATCCACTGTTATGCAAATAGGGCGATGGAGAATTGACTCACCTTATAGTGTTGGACCAGCGAGGATCAATCAACCCGATGGGCGTAGCCCGAAGTTCGTCTTCGTCCTCGTTTTTGGTGAAAACTTCATCACGGGAAGGCAATGCATGAAAACTTCTCTGCGGAAATCGTGTTAGACCTATGGTCGCTTGGGACCATTTCGAGAGAATTCCAGGGCGTCAAGCCAGCTCTGAACGTAGGGCGAATATTACCGACCATGCTGAGACATTCATAGGTCACTCTGCGTTTCATTTTCTCATCACTATGAATTCTAATACTTTTGTAAGCAGGTGATATTTCCTTCAGGTTACGTCACAAACAGACTTATTAGGTATTGGCGAATTTCACTGGTGACCTTAGCATTTTTTCTCGGTTTTAGTTTTTACAGCCGCTAACCCTGCACCAAAGTGCTCTGGCTGTGGTTGCTACCTCATTAGGCCCTCTTTTGGAAAGAGAAAACGAATTAGCGCAAGGTAAGAAGTTGAAGAACTGTGATCGGGAACCTCTGGTGGGGAGAAGGCCGTGTATTCCTCCTAATTTTATGATTTTGTTTCCGCTATTATCTTTCCCTAAAACTGTATCGTTTCCTTGTTCCCCGAAACTTTCGGATTTTGCTAATGAAAATTCCGCCATGCCCTCCACCAATTACTGCACGCTGATTCGTCAGTTTCATGACTTTCGCATTAATTCGCAATCGGACGCTCGACCTGGCCTAAGACTAAATAAGTGGTGATAACCCTAGCTTAATGACATGCCCTTCCGGCTTACCGTCTTGTCCATGCCTCAGGTTACTTGCGAGACTCTGTTTTCTGCGTTCGGCAAGTGGGAGGCCTTGCTTGAATCGTGCGCGTCATACACTGTGGTTCCAGTACCGCGTCAATTGTTGTGCGGTTACGGGTTGGTGTCGCCCTTCGTGTGTTCAGTCGTGATCAGCCTCTCTGTGCTATCGTAGGCTCGACGCCTGTTGTGATTGTACCCATAGTCCTAGAGGACTGAGACTTGTGTTGTGTCCGTTCCGTGCCCCCAATACTACATAGCAACTCCCATGAGACGAACATCTTCGGCACGCATACTCCACGTCTCACAACCATACACACGACCGGCCAGTAAAAGCTGCTCGAACCTTGGGTATACGCATATTCCTCTCTACTGCCATGTTACAGTCCTTCGTCATGCAGCTGCCAGTGTAACTGAAACGGTCGACAACTGTTTGTATCTCGCCATCCAGTATCCAGTTAGGGTCTACTTTCGCCCAGTCCTATAACAGTACATTAAACTTCGAAGGTGCAAAACACTTGCCGAATGGAGCTGTAGCTCGAAAGGGTCTGTTTAGTGCACGGTGCTCATGTTCCGCAGGTTTGGGCAGGCACACAAAGTTGACTGTGCAATCTAGGTCACAGCTTCTCCCCATTTTCCACTTCAACCCCTTCGACCTGCAGACCTTCTGGGGACACCCAAATCGAGCAGCGATAATCGTTCCAGATGAACTTGACAGTTTAACATACAGTTTTACGCGACCACAGGTATGCAAGCTCAGGCCCACTAGATTTGGGGCATACCCTTCTGGTAAAAACCATTGAATAACGCTATCTCGTCAGCTTAGTCGAAACCACTTTTGAAGTCAAGGAAAGTCAATTGTGGGGCACTATAAGTTTAGAGCGTTTCGGGTAACTACTGAAGAGTGCAAATTTAATCAGTGCAGCCTCTACCTGAACGAAATCCGGTCAGCTTTTCGCGGCCGTTACTCCCGAGAACCGATGTCAAACGACGCAGTGGTTTTGAAGATAAAAACTTAGTAACGGTTGGAAATAAACCAAATCTATAACGATTACTGCAGTTCATGCGTGTGTCCTTGAAGATAGATACAATCATTGACAAACCCCACGACAGCGGGAGGCTCTCCTCGTTCCAAATACCGCAATGCAAGGAGGTAACTGCCTCCATCAGGGTCTCTCCATCCAGTTTGAAAAGAACTGGTGGGCATTCGTCCGGACTGGCTGCTTCTCCCCTGTTCACTAGTCAAACGTTCGACCTTATGAGGTCGTATACTCCCAATTCCGTTGGGGAGTGTCAAAATATACCCAACAGAGATTCGCAATTGTGGTCGTCGAACTAACTACATTAGTGTACATCAATCTAAACTGCTCCTTAAAATGTTTCGAGTCTGCCGTGAGCGTGGCCTCTCCACTTCTGTAGCATCCAGTTCATCTAACCGAAGTTCGACGTTCACCGTTGTTGCGTATAAGCTTAAACGGCGTTTGTCTTTTATCTGAAGCAGCTGCTACTTCCATTTCCTCGAATGACTTAACCACTGCTTTTCAGAGTGTTTTTTAGGACCTGCCGCTATCGTGCGCTGTAGATTTCGTCGACCTTATTTGCTTTCTTAAAGCGAACTGACGTTTTTGCTCCATTAGGGCCAACGACTCATATGAGGTCCAGTGCTTTTGATAGACGTTGGATCTTGGACCCTAGGCGAAACCTGCTACCAAATGCATGGCCTACTTGATTTGATCCCACTGGCAGTCAACATTGCTTCTCTTCGGGGATATTAACGCCTATGATATATTTACATCTTTTACTTCCCTTATTGCTGGAATAAAAGTGTACATAGTTTTAGGAAGCAGACCGTGGCGAGCAGAGGGCTGGACTGCCAGTTGGGAAAGTTGGCCGGCGCTGAGGAAATTTGAGCCCGCGACCTTCACGTCCAAACGCCACAACCTTATCCGCTTATTTACCACGAGTCGTAACTGTTCATAATGATTGAAGACAACCGTATCAGACATATTCTACGGCCAACCGGGTTTGGGGTGTGCGTCGATGGTGGTTAAGCTGCAGCAGGAATCCCATTAAAACTAATGCATAGTCGGATTCGACGTAATTTATAGGCTCTGGAAGAACCACGCCAACGATAGCTTATTGCGATTTGACCGATATGACTGCCATGTCGCTGACGGACGCAAACTGTGTTGTAAATTTGTGCTAAACAAGAATAAAGAATTGTTTACACAAAACCGGAGAAGCCTGTCCCCGTTTTCTGTCTGCCAAGCTGGCAAGGAAAGACGCTTAATTAAACAACTTTTGATACACTAAGCTTTGCTACCGCTACAATGTCGAAAGTTTTACCCTTGCGAACAGGAATGGGGAGTTCGTCTTAAAGCTGGTATTTTTGCGCATCGGCACTGCCGTCTCTAGAAGCGTAAATGGAGGTGACAAACAAACTGCGGTTAACGCAGCTGTTCCTTCGTACACCGACTAAACTCTGCAGTCTTATAGCGTGTAACCAACTGTTAACCGGGGTCTAGTCTAAAAAGGACCGATCCATCGTTCTCATCCAAGATTACTGTTGCGCCGGTTTGACTCGCCTGCTGAGGTACGCAGGAAATATCTTGATGAGGTACTAAATTCATGTTTCGTTGATACAACAGACATCGCTCAGTTCATTGTTAGAGCTAACCACGTCCGTTGACCAGCCTGCATGAGAGTGCGCACATTGAGAGATCCGATATGCAGGGGCTGGCGAAGCATGAGGCAATGTGAGCTAGCAGACTGAAAATCACTCATGACACTGTTTGACAACGGACCACTGCAAGTGTCGGACATGTTATCTGAGGTGGCATTATGGGTAGACAGAGATGGAAAACAGACGGTTGGAGAGAGAAATTGAATAACAGTGGGAACTCTGAACAGAAGCATACATGTCACCATGCATCCTGTTCCATGCAATGGGAAGTGTTCCTGATCATCTTTCGCGACGACCAGTTCAATAGGGGATTTACTCTAGACATGTAACTCACGAGATATAGTAGGAAGATCCTGATAGGAAATCCAGTCACTAAGCAGCAGATCGATTAAGATTCTCAGCCAAAGCCTTTGCTTCAAGCAAGAACCTGTCCGCAAATCAATGGGAGAGGCTGTGGTGGCTGGTTGAAAGTCCATCTACTTGGACCAATTATTCTTGCGCTCATTTGTCCCACTGAGCTGCCAGCTCAAATCAGTTTCCAACCCGGAAGGACAGCAGATTATTTCGTCAGACCTCTACCCACTGACCTTGCAGACGTGATTGGACCTTAAGCCTGAGATAAGCCATCCTGTGCAGCTCTTTGGGTCGTGGGATACGCAAGCCGTCACACGACATCAAGGTACAGTCTTCCTGTGGGGGCTCACGAGTCTTTCTAGTGCGTGTCGCGCATGACCCGCAAAGTCGGAAAACCGAGGTCTTCTGCGTCTCAGTTTAACGCCCACATCTTATAGAAGTCGTGGACCATTCACCATCACCTCGTTGATGACGAAGTCAAACGGAAATGGAAAAATTGGATACTGTTTTCATGCGCTGCTGACCATTAGGAATTAAACTGATAATTCACCACCCACGTCTGTTTTACCATAAGTATGCGAGGACAGTGCTCTCAAGGGATTGCGTTATTCGTCCCCGAATAAGAATTTGATCAGGGCAACCCCGATCGAGCCGAAAACCGACCTAATACCCACACATATACCTTTCCAATTCGCTAGATGACCAACGGAGTATAATGTTTGTGAACATTTTGCATGCAATGTTCACCTAATTACTTCCTCTAATTTACGCGTGAGACCTTGTTATTTTTCTTGTAAATCATTAGAGTAACATTTATATTATTTCTTAGAAATCTGTTCTTTGTTCAGATTGATTCTAGGAGTTTTGTTAACTCCGGTGTTGACACTTCGCCGTCGTCCTTGAAGGGGAACGGGAACAGTTCGTCTGGTCTATCATCCCTTTTGAGATAATCTATCTCTCTGATTACCTTCGTTCCTTTTGGAGGGCTAGCATCCATCTGCATTGTTTTGCGTGTAGGCATAGGCGGAAGGTCCGCTGCGACTGTGACAATCAAACTGCTCCTCCAAGTATTCTGCTCAACGCTCCAACTGACGCTGCTAAAAGTAAATCACTGAGCCGACGAATTCTTTGATCACCTCGCTCACACCTGGCTTCCGTGGACCAGTATTATTTTTTGTTCGGTAAATGTTGCGACTATTGCCGAAAACCACAAGCTTTTCCGTTTCTCTAAACACCCGTAACCAAGGTTCCTGGTGGTCGTTTCTCCGGATACTAGTCAGTTGATGTCTTGGTTATTTTCGCGTTTCATTGTGTGTGGCGTCTGGAGGGCCTGTTCTGCGAGCATCCAACAGAGCAACTGAAGTCGAGGACATCCATCGATTCTGAAGTTAAGATCTACTTTAGTTCTGCATGTCAGTAGTAGCTTTGTACTGGACTTCTTTGATTTGCTCCCAGCCATCATCATCATCATTGTTCATCGTTAAACTGCAAGACAAGCCTCACTGACAGCTGCCTTTTCCCCAAGGTTACGTATGCCTATAGAAAGAGTGAATATCCAAGGGGAACAGGGAGTGGACCTACACAGGTGAGAAAAGATAAGACGCTGCTGTAGCCAACATACGGAACAGTCGAACTGTGCAAGCGCACTCTTTCAATCATTCTGATTCGATAGAAAATGATAACACGATTGCCACTGTTCACGGTTCACTGCCATATCCTCCAGTGTTTCCAGTCAACTAGTTGACGAGTCTTTCGGACCCAATCACGAAGACGTGAGACACCCAATTTACCTAAGTTCGGTGAACATTTTCTCATTCCACGTTGCCACGTCTTCTCCTGGCTTTCACATGGTTTCCTCGACTCCGTGGGAAGAGCGCAAAATAGGGCACGATATGGTAGACGAGTGTTCCATATACGCGGCACTTGAAACAAACAGCGTAGTCTACTAAGTTTCATACGCTGAAGTAAGGCATTCTCGTAACTGGCATCTAATAATAAATTCTTGACCTCCACATTACTCATCCGGTCACTCCGTCCAATCCTAGCGATAATACGTACATATGGGTAATCGAAAACCTCCAAGCGACGAACATCTCCCATACGGATAATCCATGTTTCAAAATCTTACAACAGAACTGAGTGCACTGCGGCACAGTACTCACGATCTTTACACTCCAGCGAAATATCAGACCGATGTCACAAGTGCTTCAGTCCAGCGTAAGCGACCCGAGACTTCGATATATGCGTGCCACTGCTACTGTCGTGCTTCCATTATTCCCCAATCAGCTACCAAGGTAAGTGAAACGGTCCACAATCGTTAGTTTCTCTCCATCCAGTATCAGGTTCGGCACTACTGTCGTCCAGTTCTCTAACAGTACCTTACACTTTGAAGTTTCAAGCACATGCCAAACCAAGCAACAGACTTCGGGAGTTTATCTAGTGTAACTCATGGGGATTGATGGGCAGGGACTGCTAGGGGGTCCAGCCGCTAAGCAGAAGAACGATTAGGGTTCTCAACCAAAGCCGTTGTTTTTGACAAGAGCCTGACCGCAAGTCAGCGGGGTATAGCTGAGTGGAAACCCGTCTACTTGGATCAATTATTCTTCCACTCAATTTTCTGACTGAGCTACTAACTCGGATCAACCCCCGATTTGGAGGACCAGGAGACTACTTCTTCAGGCCTCTACCCATTGACCTTCCAGGCATGATTGCATCTTCGGCTTGAGACAAGCCCTACTGTATAGCTCGTTGGATCATGGATGCACGCAAGCCGCCACACCACGTCAAGGTGTGGTCTCGTTGTGATCACAAAATTGAAGAAGCCTTTCCCCGTGATCTACTCGCTGAGCAAGCAAGGCGCACTGCCCACCTAAATAGGCTTCCGATGCACTAAGTCTTCCAACTTATGAATTAAAATCACTTGCCACCACTACAATGTCAGACCCTTTGCTCTTCCGAACTACAGCGACGGGTTGCTCATAAGACTCGTCTTTCTTCATATCAGTGCTGCAATTTGTTGGAGCGTATGCCGAGATAACAAATAAACTGCGTCTAACACTACTATCCTTTCCGATGTCGACTGACCGCTGAAGTCTCATGGCGCACAACCAAATCTTAATCGGAATCCAGTCTAAAAGGGCCGCTTCAGCTTTCTCATTTAAGACTATTCCTACACCTCGTTGATTCACAGCTTGAGCTGTTTCGTTTACTAAAGTGAGCAGAAAATACATTGACGAGACATTTGGCGCAGTTAAATGAATTACATTATTCCAATTCCGAATTTGTGGTTCATTAGCGCAGCAGACATCGGGCGAAAGTGAGTATGCTATCAGAGCCAAATACGCCTGTTGGCCAGCCTGCAATAAAGCGCGCACATTGAAGGAACCCAGATTCAGAGGTTGACGGGGCTTGAGGACATGTGAGCTGACAGACTGAAAGCCACCTACCACACTATCTGACATTGAACCGTTGCGAGTATCCGGCGTGTTATCAGTGGAGACACTATGGGTAGGCAGAAGGGGCAAACAGATTGGGTTGGAGACAGAAGAGGCAGGTTGAATGAAAGAGAGGGAACTCTGAGCAGTAGCATACCTATCACTACCCATCCCGAGCGATGCAATGGGTGGGCAGCGCGGTCCCGATTAGCCTGCGCGACGACCGATGCAGTATGAAGTTAGTTGTAGACGTGTAACTCATGAGGATTGATGGACTAGAACTGCTAGGGAGTCCAGCCACTAGGCAGAACGATTAGGTTTTGACAAAAATCTGACCGCAAGGCAACGGAGTATAGCTGAGTGGAAGCCCATCTACTTGGACCAATTATTCCACTAGTTTTTCCGACCGAGCTGCCGGCTCAGATGAACCCCTGACTGGGAGGATCAGGAAACTACTTCGTCAGACCTGTATCCGCTGACGTTTAAGACGTGATTGGATCTTCGGTTTCATTTAAGCCATCCTGTATGGCTCGTTGGGTCATTGGGGCACGCAAGCCGTCATACCACGTCACGATGCAGTCTCGTTGTGATAGTAATGTAGTTGTGACAGTAGGCTCGTTGTAACTACTTTCATAGGTAGTAAACTTCCTACAGAACCGTTGAGTCCCGCGCATGCAGAATGACACCATTCCTCAGAGGCATCAAGGTGAGTGCTCTCCAGGTCTGCCTCTGAGTGGCACTCTCACCTGGCGGAATGAGAACTGCAGCATGATGATCTCCAGATAGCGGATTTAGCTGACGCGACTTCAGTTGTATGCCAAAAACAATGAGGTGGCCTACTTTCCGACGGATATTTGAACCAAACACTTAGAGCAGGAAAGCGAAGTTGTAGCCACATAGCTTCTCTACCAAACTTCGCTTTCCTGATGTAGTTTGTGTACTAACAGCGAAAAGCAGCAAGATAACTCACCAGAACGGTAGCTGTGGCTAGCGATATCACTACTTAAACTCTGACGTCCCCGTTGGTGCATTCCTTTAGGGAATTTGGTGAGATGCTAAATATGTGACCACCCCTCCACAGCAGACCAGCACCTTCAGTAAGAGGCGGTGCGGAGGGTATCGCAGTGGATCAACTCGTAGGAACTTTTCAGGCCCGCGGCGCCGGTTATGGATCTTCGGAGGGTATATCAGTTCATCTCGGTTTTCTAATCCTTAACCTTGCTCTAATGTACTGTGACTTCGGTTGCTACTTCGCATCACCGAATAATAGTGATGGGACGATAGCAAGATCATAAAACGAAATTATTATGTGGAAGAGAACATCATACACGCATGAATGCCATTTGCCGCAGAAGTTATCCATATCGTATTGGGGATCTCATGGGCTCCAGTCCGGTAATCTAACCCAAATCACTGATTACGTCTTTTGTGCCATTTTACCACGTCATGGACTGGCCACCTTGACCCGTTTTCCAGCTATTGTCTGCCTCCAAAGAGGGCTTATACCGGAGGAGTCCGCTCGTATGCATCACCTGTTGATCGATAGCCCCTCTTTAACAATCCCTAGTCCTTCATCACTGTCATTTTTCTATTCATACTATTTTATTTTTTATTCCTTGATGCCCGCTTCTTGAGTTCCTATATCTCTACTCTTTGTCCACCTTTCCCATTCTCGGACTTCTACCATCCTTACCAAGTTCCATTCCAAAATTGCCGCATCTCTCTCCTAATCTCCTTTTTTTATCCAGGATTGCACTGCTGTGGAACATCTTCCTTCCCTGTGTTTAAGACAGAATCAACAAACTGATTTTTACGTGAGTGTTTTGGCACCATCTCTTTTTTACACTGTCGTCTAACTCGGGATTACCCATTTTACTGTAAACCACTATGTAATGAAAAAGTGCGCAACACCAGCTAGTCTGACTTACTCAAACTCTGTGTATGTGCTGCTGTTTCTGTTAAATCATTGGTGTAGTTCAACTTTTGTTATGCGTCTTTTATTTGAAATATTTCTAACTTCTCAGGCTTCCTTTCATCAGCTTACTTTTCTCGTTTTATAAAGCGTTAAAGATGCTGTGCGGTGGTACTACTGACACTCGAACCCCTGATGCAGGAGAGAAGACAAAGTTAGAGAAAGTGGTATGTTCCCTGTTGTTGCTTCTGATCGAATATATATTGTGAAGCTTCGAGAACAGCTTGAATCACATATTGGCCACACACCCCAAACTGTTGAAGTGATAGAAATATGCACACAGGTGGTTGCGGGCACAAATTACTTCGCAAAAGTAAGTACCCACCACGGTTTATCTGATTATTTGTTCGTTTTCAGGTTAAAATCGGCGACGAAGATTACATCCATGCGAGAGTTTTTGAGGCTATGCCGTGCCATGGGGGTGGAGTGAAGGTACATTCAGTGCAGAAGAACAAGACAGCTGCAGATTCGCTGAAATATTTTTAAGTCAATCGCTACTTCTGTATCACTTAAATTTATTTACATGATTTCTATTGTTTCATCTTTCATCTACTAATCATCGAACGGCGATTACTTCCCATACAGTAAAAATCTTCTGCGATCTTTTGGGATTGACTTAATACGGCGTATGAGCTGTTTTGTTATTTTGAATAGTTACAACAGTTTCAAGTAAGTGAGGTCGGGGTCAAATAAAGTTCTGCATGTATTCTAACTGCAAAAACTGGCGTCAAATGGAACAATGTTGTCTGGTTACATAGTATAGAGAATCATCGAATCATGTAATTTCTCGGTTCGTTTTTCTTCAAGATATATGCTTTGTTTAAATTAGATTGGGTTCTACGTAAACGCTTTTATGGGAGTAAACCGTTCGTGATAGCTAATTTATGGACATATTGCTAAGCCAACAACCGGGTTGCATATTCGCGCCTGGGATTTTTCTGAGTGCATTACCCCCCTCTCTCTCTCCGAAGACCAAGAATTCGCCGTTTGGTTGTTTAGCTTTATAAACGTTGCAAAAGATGCCGTTCTCCCAACGTTTCTTGTTCGAATGACCATATGCCAGGTCAACAGGTGATAGGAAAGCCTGTAATCCAAGGAATTTTTTCAAATAGTAAAAGGAAATATTCGTAGCAAACATACATTGCTGTTGCTTTCGTTACCGTGTGTGTATGTGTGGTTGGCACACACAGCAGCCTGAAATTTTTTGTTCCGATTGAAACCTTTCGGACTCGTGCTGGAACTACACAGCCCAAATGAGACTACCCGGTTGTGGTCCGCTGGGCCCCACCTAAACAAGAGCTGAAGGCTATAGACAATATGGCACAATATAACTGGCCTTCTTGCATTCGAAGATTTCCCTCTTCTGTGTAGTCCTTCAGCCTACTATACTGCCCTCACGTCCTCTCCCATTGGTTTGCAGACAGATTCTTGCTTGAAGTAAAGGCTTTGGCTGAGAATCTTAATCGGTCTGCTGCTTAGTAGCTGGACTTCCTATCAGGATCTGCCTACTATATCTCGTGAGTTACATATATACAATAAATTCCGTCGGTTGTCGCGCTGGATTAGCAAGACCACACTGCTCATTTCATCATTCCAAATAGGGGATCTAAGTGCTGCTCAGAATTCCTCCGTTCAGCCCTTATATTCTGCCTGTTTGTCTACCCATATTGGTGCCACTGGGAACTTGTTTTTTAAAAGTCGGCTTTTCAAGGAATGTGTCCAGCGCATTGTTACAATGTTCAACAAGAAAATCTGGATGGGGTCAAGTGAGCGGTTGCTTACAAATTCTGATTGGTCAATGAGATTACCCAAGCAAAATATGTGAAACAAAAGTTTTCTGTAAATCAACCAGCAAGTGACATTGATGCAATGAAATAAAATCAAATTCAGTTCATTTTTCCTGTTTTGATAACATTGTCCATTTGATTGCCGGCTGATTGATTGTTCAAGTAGAGCCCGAGACGGTTGTACTGCAGTCGATGATCTGTTTGTGAACGAAGGGGTTTGTTACTTGGATATGGTAATGCTGAAGTTATAGGGTGCATTTTCCTCTTGCTTAGATTTAGGAGCAACGAGTCTTGAAGTATGTTAGACGGCAAAAGCTAATTGAACAAAACGATTGCGATGAACAGAATTGACCGAAGTGACGCCGGCATCGACCTTTGAGTAGATGACAAACCATCTTCGAGCCACCAAGCTATACTCTGTGATGCGGTGATTTCTGTCAGGTCAGTGGTGGAATATTTAATACAATTAAGTCCAGTCTTCATGACAAAGATAAGATCTAATGGAAGGGCAATTCGACATTTCTCCAGTAAGGTGTAAATTAAAATTTCATGTGACATGAACGCTGAACTCATCATAAAGAAAACATGGAGGCATTGTGCGTTTGATTCATCCTTGTGACGAACTATGAGCAAGGCGAAGGCGCTCGTCCAGCGTCCGAGCGCTGTGTATATGCTCTGCTGCTGACTCTTAGCAGGTATGAGGCATCAGTATGGTGAGTTTTGCTAATGGTGAGCTGAGGGCTGACAGTGCAAGATAACTTCCTGTACCAAATAAGCCACTACTAACATAGAAAGTGTTCATTATTGGCATACGTTCTTCAGTTCCGTGGATGTGTTAAACATGCCCATTTGGTTTCTAATGACTTGTCGCCTAACGTTTAGGCGCTTTGTATTCTTTAGAACTGATGTGATATTTCGTTGATTTGTTAAGCAAACTGACTGGGTTAGTGTTCGCTAGTAATCGTGGTGACAAGTTACTTGTGTGTACAGTGAATTGTTTTTGATTTTCCGGTCTGTCGCAGATTTTGGGTCTGGCTTGGTCAACAGTCTCCGGCGACAAAGTTTTCAGTGCTTATTGCACCGGTTCAATTATTTCTTGATCACGTTGTTGCGAATGGACGCTTGGCTAAGTAGCAAAGGCAGGCTGTTTCTCATACGACTATGTGCACATGTTGATTTCCTGGAGAAATGTTGTTTTGACTTCGTCAAGTGACAATAAACACGGTCAGTTACCCATAAAAGCCACGTTAGCACGTGGACCAGGCGTACTCGCAGTCTTATAAACATGTGAACAGCGAACGCAAACACCTAACCAAAAGGGTGCAGTTATCTTGTGCATAATTTACATGAGATTAAGTGCTCTTGTTCTCTCGTTCAGATGCTAACTGCCAAGTGATACTTAGGGGATCTGATTTGCCATGTATGCAGGGTGAACCTCTACCTGAGTTCATAAAAGTTTGTTTGTTTTTTCTCGAATGGCTTTAGTAACCACGTGCTCCTGCTGTTTGTTCCCTGTCACTAAAATGTACAATCAAATTCAGTTGGCTGCTATGGTTTTGTTTTTGCCGCGGAGTAGGGAAGCGAGAGTGGAATGAACCACTCGGCATCAATGCCCAGTGTTGATCATTTGAATTAATTAATCTCTCATCAATTACCATTTGATTGTGTTTACGCATTAGTAGCCAGTATAAAAACGCATGCCACAGCAGGAAAAATTGTTTTTAGCCATGAATGTGTTGGTCGTTTGCCTCAACTATTTCGTGTTAATACTTTCCTTTGCTCCATTAGAATGCAACGAACAAAGACAATTGAATGTTGGTAAGTAGGTTCCCTCTTTTCTATTCCCATTTGACATTTGTAACTGATTTATTGTACCATTGAATTTATTTCGGGCTGAATTTGGTTAATTCAACGGTAAGTGGAAGAGATTTCTCCCTAGTAAATTCAACTCACCTACGGTTGCATTGTACAGAATCTTCATGTTCAACAGCTGGGTATATCACGAAATCATCCAGAGGCCAGTTTCACGTTTCCACCCGTTCTTACTATTAAGAGTTTCTTTCCTGTCAGTACTACATGAATTATAGACCGCCGTTTGCTGGCTTTTTAGAAAGACGGGTAGTCACATACACGGCACGAAGGCATTTTAGAAAACCTACTAAGACAAGAATGTCTGTATTTGATCGACAGGAGAATTTTGCCTGTAACTCATAATTCAGTCCCAATGGCTTTCGACCCATAGAAAGCAATGAATCCAATTAGATTAAGATGATTAGGACATGTTTGACACTCACCCACCAGGTGTCTTCATGACAGCACGCTGTTATCCGAGACGGTTAGTGTTTGGGACATAGTTCAAGATAGCCAGTCAATGATATGGCGAGATGTATGAAAACCTTAGGCAGTGAATCCAGTAAGACTACGTGATTGCAATTTAGATGACTCGCAAAGGATTTCTAGAAACAGGTGATATGGTTCAGTGCTCTAGTTAGGGTGTTCTTCCTTCGAAATACTTCGTCCTCTCTATGATTCTTCGACTTACGAACTTTCGGTTAATCTTTCGGTATTTCTAGTTCCCTTCTATCCTTTTGAGTATATGGCACTCTAAGGTAACAAACAAAACCAGAAGGCAACAGTGCAATGTTAGGGTTTCTTCAACGTGGAACCGAATCTGATAGAAAATCTACTGTGCTTGAGGGTAAATCATATTGAAAAGAACTGAATAGGCAACAGAGTTTGAACATTTCAAAAAATCTGGAGACACCATCATATTTGATTAATAGAGATCCCTTTTATGTGAGGTATCCAGAAAAATCTTCTTGACGGAAGAAACCGTTAGAGTACTGGACAGCTAATGGGAAAACCCCTGCAGGCCAATATATATAATATATATACATTTACATATGTATAACTAGGTTACCACTAACCATGTGGTTAACGCAATCATAACAAGAAACGGTCCAAAATGTACGGGAAACAGCTAAAACAGTAACAGATTTCTTTTTTCTTCTTACCTCTTTTGTTGTCTTCTTGACGATTTCATGCTTCTACAGGATACAGGATTCAGAGGGACTGAGCTCATAGCACTTGTATCGCTAATCCCTACTCTCCATCGTAATCCTCTGCATCCCTGCACGAAAGTACTTCTCGTTTGCGGGACCCCAACAATAAACTGGGAAAGGATGATTAAAACCATTATCGAAGCTAATTAAATCAAAACTCTGGACCGAGTTGCGGCTGAATTCGTTCTTTTTCGGTGAGAACACGAAAAGTACTGTTGGGCAGATGATGATCAGCATACAAAAGACATGCTGGATCCATTAGACGTGGAAGGGGAGAGTCATTTGTCCAAATCGTGACCATTGGCACTCAGCACATGAAAACTAACCTTCAGCATCTAAGATAATGTTTTATCATGCCCTAGCAACTCTTCAGCAAAACGGTTGAATGCAGAAAACCAGCAGTTATCTCCGGCATGAAGGAGACTACTTCGAACTCTGTCATTATGCACCATTTTGCCAGGAAAACCTGAATTTTGCGATGGTTTAACAGGTTTATTAATGGTTCTTAACAGGCCAGATAAGGATTGGTGCACGATTTTCGATTGTAAATTTTAAGAGAACAATACATGATTTATCGTTATCTAAGTAGTCATCATCCGACGACTGTAATACGTCACTTACACTTTTTCATATGGTCTTTGTGGAAATTCCGGATACAGGAAGCCGCAAAAGTGTTCATTTGCCACCAGCATTGCCAGCTTTTGAGTACGAAATATGTAGACCAATTTTTCCCCTAACTGGATAGGACCGGTGCTGGCGCCATTCCAAAACTCACGTTACCATAGGAAGTTTTGAATAATTTCTAACCAGGTGTATTTGTTGAACACTTTGAGGGGGGAAATATGAATTCGTTGACAAGGTAGGTTCATTGATACAAACAAAACGTTGTTTTTAGGTGGACCTAAAAGCCTAAATTGTGATGAATTTCCTCGCGTATCTGCCACTGGTTTTTCGGGTTTGAATGAGAGCAAGTCTCAGCTCTCGTTAGTTTGCAGTTGGTCTCGCCATAGTGGATTATTAGCATGCCACTCAGTAGCAACGCAGTCGCATGATACTTTTGTCGATTGTATGCTATAGATTCGAAGAGTTTAGTCTGGCAATAGGCTGGTTCATTAAGCCCAATCAATGCCGATATAATTGCCGAGATTCACGGAAGTCTTGTTAATGGGCACAGATCAGGTTGAAGCATAAATTTAATAAATCTGAGCCTACTACCTACTTTTGGACAAATTATTTCTTTGACTACAATTGTTTTCAAACCGTACCTGACTCAGAATTTTTGATTTTGTTCTCAGCTCTAAATGACTGTAATAATGTTTTTAACTTAATCGATGATAAATGGATCTAAAAACAGCTCCAGTATCTTGAGTGTGAAAATTTAGTCGAGACAGAAATAATGTTGCTATTGTCATTATTTGCATTATAACTGGCATTATTATGAAACGGAGCTTTACTTTTGACTTTACGAGCTACATGTATTTGCGCGTTTAGCAGTAAAACTAGCGTGTGTTATGTACTCTTGACTTTATCCCACGAGTTCCTCTAATTCCTTATTAACAGCGCAATCGTGACGGCTAATTCGATCGGCCAAAACAATCATTTTTTGGTACTCAAATTCGTTACTTTACTTTTTCTAGAGTTTGGAAGCAAATAGCCAACCTTCCCTAACCATAGTTGATTGATACCGTACATTTTGACGTTGCAGGCAGATCGTCCTATTTCTGTTTCTTCTTGTGACCATGAATTACACTTAACGTTTCCGAAGCGAGAAAGATCAACGAAGAGCCAATTTTGACGAGACTTCGTGACGGTTCCGTCGATTGACAAAAGGATGATATGATTGAATTACACAATCCAGTTGACAATTCCTTATCCGAAGCGTGCTGCAAGCTTTCGAAAGGGATATTTATTCATTCCATTTTAACTAGTGATGAAAGTAAATGAGACATCTAATACCATAATTTTTCTGTCACAATGTGTTCGGAAGTAAGAGACACGTAACCTAACGTTTTTGTATCTGCCCGTCAACGGTGAAATATAAACGACTAGGTCATGAAATCAATCTTTAACAGTGCTCAGCGCAGTCAATCGGATTCAGCATTTTCGGCTTCGAATTCCAGGGTTTGGGGCACCAACTTCACTGATCCTTTTGAAAGGAATTTATTATCGTTCACTACAACCATCTTGTTCTATGACTGCCGGTTCATTGTCCCAGTACTACGCTAGTTCGTAGTAGTGGGCTACGCATTTTGCACAGCGCTGGTGTTCCATGCAACTGATGGAAAAATACCTGGTGAACTGAAAAATAAGACTCAGTTTCACTGGGTAGGGGTTCGTGGTCGAATAAAAATTCCGAGGCAGTTTGCTTGTGAACTCAAGTGTTAATAATCCCACCTAATGCGAAGAGTGCGGGTTTGCCACCTTAAGCCTCTGTTTAATTGGATTTAAATCAGCCAGTTTTATGCACCCTATTTTACTAATGGTTGCATATAAAACAAAACACGCTGGTGCAAGTTTAATCTGCTTTTATCCATCAAAATATAAGCCGTTCTATTCGTTTCTGTTGGCATAGGGGTGATTTACGACCAGTACTTTGATCCGACAATTGTTGACTTTGAGACATTGCTAAGCAACATGAGCCAACAAATCCCGTGGATTTCGATCAACTCCATGTCGGCATTGAATTTGGACGAGCCGCCTAAATTCAACATTCAAACAAAGGTGTTCGATCATAGTTGCGGTGAGTATCAAACTAGCAAATGGTTCAGTGAAACGCGATTTTGCTTACGCAGCAACCTTTTAGCTTTTGGTCATTGTCGAAATCGACATTGTTTGGTTATCAGAGCTGAATTTTTCTACGCGTTTTTGTATGCTACTTGATCTGTATCATTTCGAGGTTTTCTGTTCGCCGAATAACCGAAATAAACGAGCTGCATGCCGCCCCGCATACCATCGTACGGGGGCAAAGTCACACAAAGGACAAGCAGTAAGTAAATATCTTTGACGAGGTGCACCAACTGTACTCGTCGAACAAGGCCGTGTAGTTAGATTGTAACTGACAACGTAGTTTGAGCTATTCAGTTGCAAATAAATGGACAAACTTCACTTGATGTTTGCTTCAAAACTTGGGTGAGGATTCCCGTGATCTCAAGGAAGGAAGTAAAAGCTTCGAAATCACCTGTTTTGTGTTTAGTAGCATAGTTGCTTATAAGCTCGTCAATCCCATGCTCATCAATTCAACAATTGACAGTAACCAAATTAGAGATGGCTTAGTAAGATAGAAGTGGACTGAACGTGTACACCAGTGTAAATAAAACAGCTGTCTTCAGTATCGTCTTGGAAAAGCAGTTCAACGAAAAGAGACCCTGCATTGGATTGGCCATCCTAATTAGTCGTGAGCATTAGTGGATAGATGAATGAGTAAAATACTTCCTCCACTAAACTAAATTTGTAGGTGAAGAAAGAAGCGAAAAATTGTTATATTAACGTCACAAATCAGTAATCAGTGTTCAATCCACTTAGGTCGGAATGACTCAGTGGTTCTATAAGTCACGGTCTGAGTTCATTGAGACAACATATCAATCCTGTATTATTCTGAATACCGCGTCCGTAAACGATTTACGACAGCGTCTCGGCCTACTGAGAAACACGTACAGACCATATAGGAACCTAAAGTTGGGCCTCATAAGTCAGAGGCAATTGGTTTATTCATCTTTTCCCATCGAAATTCAACTGAAACCCACAGTTCTTTAGTCACGATCCATAATGCTTCAGCCATATCACTCTCGGGGAGCGGGTAAGATCCATGGATATTTGAATATTCAGGGGCCGATGAATGATGAAAATGGTCATATTTTGCAAATACTGACTTTGCAACGCCTGGTGAACAGCGAGGAAGTATGACGCTTGTATTCTACACAGATGAGCGTTGTAAAGGTATCAAATGCAGCACCGAAAACTAGTTGAAGATCCAGGCAATGTGCTTCTCTTGTTGAACAAGTTTTCACGTCCCGCATAACCACAGTATTTTCGCCGCATCGATTTGTAGTATGCTAAAACATCATGAAAATCAAAACAATAGAAAAGCCTAATTGAGTAATTTGCTGAATTTCTCTTCCAATGGATTAAGAAAGGGTACTGAGCGGTGGGGGAGTGCAAATTCGGTGACTGTTGTGTACTTACGCGTCCAGGACTGTCCGATATGCTGGCGTGTTGTCAACGGTAAAAACCACTGAATTACTCAGTTCCCACATTCTAACAGACTTGAAATAGCCAGGTATTTCAAGATACCTGCGGCGGATGAATGTGATAGAACGTTTAATTTAGTTTATTTACGATAAGGGCGACTTTTGACAGCTTTACAACCAAATTCTGGGCGTCCACAACTGTGCCAGATCCTTCATTTTTTAATTGGTTTCCTTTATTTGCAGACCTAATATCGTGTTACCAAATCCTTATAACCAATCGCCCTACTATGCTTGTTTACTTTTAACGGTGTCTGACTGAAATGCGGCATTATTTAGTGTACGCAAAAGTCTATACAATACAATAGTTACGTTGTGCCTGCTAAGTGGTTAGCTTTTTGAGTGAATAGAAATATGCATCCGGCAATCGACCAAGGGATGACTTACTGATAGATTTTCCTGGGGAAGCTCCTCCCCATTTTTTCAGTGACGACCTCAATGTAACTCTTGTATTTTCACTGATCACATAACATAAATTCGGGAATAAATTCGCGGTTGAATTTAGTTTTGTAGGTCCCATGTTTGAACGCTGTTTCAATATCGGGAGCCGCAATAGCTATGCACGTTCTTTGTCTTAATGCCAAGGTGTTTGACGATTTCAAAGACATCATCACTTCGTCGGTCTTCAGCGCTTCTAAAACGGTAGGATCCCTTTCCTGCATCCTCTTTGGCGCCTTCCATGTTACTTCAGTCCGTGGCCGCATTTTTGCATCACCCCATCAATGATGAAGAAATGTCACTTCATAACAACGCAAGCGAACAATATCAAGAGTGCTCTGCTTCTGTAAGGGAATGACCACGGCCACGGTCTCTAACGAAAGTCAAGACAGGTTGCAATGCAAAATAAAAGTTCACCATTCATTTGCCCAAGATAAAGGGCGATCCGGTGTAAGCATATTGACCCTCGGGGAGTAAATCCCATAGATTGTGCAAGTTACAGTCTCGTTACTGTCACCAAATTGTGCATAATATTTTATTGGAAATGTTTATAACGGTGAAGTGAAATCTTGCGATTGCCGCAAGATATTCGGATACTTTCTGACCTGACGTCCCCTTACCCTCTCGCCTGGCTGGTCACTTCGACAGCATCAATCTTTCTAACATAAACTTTTCATCATTCGTTCTGAATGCTCGAATACACTTGGATCTGCTTCAATGAGCGGTGTGACGTAAGCCGGCTGTGGCCAAACGGATAAGGTCGTGGCGTTCGGACATGAAGGTTGCGGGTTCGATTCTTCCCACCGCCGGTCAACTTCCCCACTTGGTAGCCTTCTGCAGGCCGCGTCCGCCATCCTGGAAATTGATGTACATTGTTGTTCCACTAATAAAGGAGGTAAAGGTTAAAAGATGAAAGAAAAGATAAAAATTTGTGCTCTGGAGCTAACGGATTGTGAGTAAGAACTAGTGAATTGTGGGTCGTGGCTTGAGAATTTCGGGTTTTCGTCGAAACTTGTTGGGGAAAGATGCGATTAAAACGTGAAAACGAGTTGGTTCTATCGTCCAAGGCACAGGGGACGGCTGACGATAGCTCCTGCATTAGCATGCAAACGCGAATATCGAGCAACGTGTGTCCCAAAATGATAACCAATCAACAGATGAAATAACCTTAACATGGAAGATGGTACTATTTTTCAATAATCGAACTCAAAGAAGCATATACATTCAACAGTGATTTTGCAGTGTCAAACAGCTAACGCCAACAAAATCGAGTCTTCAGGAATATATGCATCGGCGATAAAACTAGTAGGTGATAAGGCAAAAAAGAGAAATGAATATTTGCCGATGAGCTAATGGCTTAAAACAAAGTTCTATGCGCTTCATCCAATCAAACGAGCACTAATCCTAGCTTAAAAGCCAAGACGAATGCTCAACTCACTGGCTCCCAGTGTTGCCGGGGAAACGTGTACCATCAGCCAAAGAGCCTGAGCAGAACAAAAGGTAGAGATGTGACACCTAAGAATTTCCTAGTGCCCAGGGTAGAAATGTGAAGGGGCTGAGTGTTTATGCAACACTATGTCACTCAAACAGGAGCAGATAAGAAATGCAAGCTCGTTTGATTCAGCTTTCGAAAGACAGGCTTGCAATGAAGCTCGTAGTGTAAAAGGAATGTACACACTGGAACAGGTAAAGATAAGTAAGTAAGTGATGGAAAAACTTTTCTCAGACTGCCCTTGGTCACACACTGATATCATCGTATCCTTCATTGTGGGGCATCTTGTGGTTGGAGGTCACAAACATATGCACACGTGAAAGCACTCACACATACACATATGGACACCAAAAACTCGAGCATGAGCGTGCCATTATACTGATTTGGTACTGTGAATCGAGTCTGAGATTCCAGGGGTGCGGTTAATTTGCGTCTTCGCTAACTTTAACGCTTGGGGCGGTCACCTTTGTGTACTAAATTCATGCGTAGATAGACCAAGGCCTTGCGCGTCAGAGCATGCAGATGCACGGTCTTTGAAGCGCGGATTTTGAGATATGCGACAAACGATTAGAAAAGGCGAACCTAAACCAACTTGGTTACTTGCATGAGCCAGAAGGGACAATGGCCTACCTCTTGGGTGAGAAGACATTAAAAGTCGCGCGGGCCCAAACAGCAACCAGCGGAAGAGGATAGTTATTTTCAAATTCAGTACCAAAATCTCCGTGCCGGAAGAATGGTTCAGTCTCCAGTTGTCGAGACGAACGCGAACTTCCATCACTGGCGCGGAATCAAAATCACACATTGTTAGTTTTTTTATCTACTTGAGTGTAATTGTGTGTGTGCGTGTTAATGTGCGTGGGTGCTCATTTATATAACATCCCACCAATGTCATCTGACCAACCATAACCAATTGTCAAGTCTCGTGATCCGCACAGTCAGATGAATGGAACATTGCAAATAGTGTTTTGCCTTCCAAAGTGCACGTTGTAACTGGCACGTTTTAATCAGGCTTATTAGGGCTATCGTCAATTGGAAAAAGCATCGATGATGACGTTATTCTGTTCATTGACACTGGTTCATGATTTCAGTGTTTAGTGCGATCACCATCCCGTCGCCTCTGTTCCCATAGTCAGCCCGTTAATTCAAAGGGGTGGAATATTAATACTAACGATTGCGAACGCTGATCACTTTCTGCATAGCTGTTCCTAATCTGAGAAGGTCCTCTGTCACTAGTCTAATTGTTAAACTCTTATTAGCGTGATACCACAGCTATCAGCTGCGGCAGTGACCAATATCAGTTACGTATGATTAGTTCCGTATGTCTAGGGTAACGAAATCTATCACTTACGAACAACCGGTCTTGAAATCAGAGCGGATATGAGCGCTCGGTGTGTAGGGTCGGGCGACATACTCATCGATATTTTTCCCTCCGTGAGGAAAGAATTTTGAACCAACGCTTCATCTTGGGATCCCTTGATTGCATTTTTGTCTGCTCCATTGTACTTCATTTCGCTGAAAGGTTCTTTTGTAGGATCTCTGTCTCCTAAATCCGTACCGCCACCTTCCGTTTCGTTCTCACTTTATTCATTAAAGTAGTGAACGGGCTCGGATGTTCCCTTTGACTTTCCCAGGCAGTATTCTCCAATCTTGTGCTGTGTTATCTTACGATGATTTCTTTCCTCGTTGGAATCAAATGACAGGACGACTAAAATGCATCTGGCATCATCGCCGAAACAGTAATGCACCATGGCTGCTTAGTATTCTTTTGTTTCCAAGGCTAAATTCAAATACTTGGCAGACTGCGGAAAATTCTGGCCCCATTTTTTTCCCTTGATCCGCCAACCAATCCAGATATCTCAACTTCATTGGCCCGGGGGGCTCGATCACTTCTGATGCCATGCTTCAAAATCTCGTTTATCGCTGCTCCTAGCTCTAGTATCTTCGGTCGATCGTCCAGATTCTGGCTCAATCCAATCCCCGTTTAATCAAGCGAGAACAATCAAATGGACTCCGGCCAGTCAGCACAACAATATCCCTACTGTGTCATAATGCTATGGTTTATGTGAGTCCACACGAGATAACCTTCTTTAGCCGATGGCCTTCCGTCTAATAAGTTCCCTCCCCGCTCGCCTCTGAACGTGTCACAAAATCATTTTCAATCAGTCCGCCGACTAGGCTGCCTGGGTGACTGCGCTTCTCAGCTTGTGGTCGGTTCAACTCCAAGCCCGTGTGTTATTTAAGTGACGTCAGTGGAGTTTGGCGGTCAGCCTTGTTCATCTGGTTGTAATCGTGCTTCCCCTTTGCATGACTCATCGCACCGAAGCAAAGTGGCCTTGCAATTTCGGTATCCGCATGCAGCCTCCCATCACATATACTACCTCATTTTCCACATTCAACGGGGCAAATAACCAAAATAATGTGAATCTACTTCACTGGTTAGAATTTCTTCATTTAAGTGTACCGTACCCTTGATTTGTCGTCGACTTTTCCTAAATGCTCCATTTTCATCTTGTTTTGTGCAGTATGCGATTTGATTGGATCTGGAGCTCGGTTAATTATTAGTTTAACCAGTTGCGGGGTGGCAAAGCTAATCGATTCAGTGACAAGACGCCATAAAATTGTCCATTTGGCGCTGCCAGAACCAATTTGCCCGGACAGAAGCTATCCGGTCATGTACAACAGCCAGTGGGAGTTTGATACAATATGGCTTCAACCGTCGCCCGAAACTAGTGTCCACGCGCTGCACCAACTGGCACGAATGGAACCGATGAACAGAGCAGTTATTCTGAGCAGTGGAGCGATATGTAAGCAATGGTAATTTCATAAAGTGCTTACGGATTTTTCGACGAGGCTTGTCATGACGAGGGTAGTTCGAAATGTAAAAAAATGGTTGATGATGATAATTGTAATTTCAACTCAAAATCATGACGCCATCACCATCAACGTGATCATCCTCATGATATTCTGAAAAAAGAGAGGAGCATGTGGATAGTCCAATCGTGCTGGGTATACTGAGGTAGTTGGCCAAAAAATACAATGTGGATTTCCTTTGTATTTAACATTTCATATTCCCAAAAAATCACCAACATTTAAGTGTTTCGTGTCTATACACAAACCGCAGATGCCTCGGCTATGCTTTTAATGGAACTGTCACAATCAGCCGTGGATGGACACACTCAACACGACGGGAGTTTCTTGAAACGATACCGAATCAATCGCGGCTCCTCCCGAACCATCTACCCTACCGGGCCGGAAACACAGTCGTTCGACAGCATCCTACGGGAACTTGAGGAAAATTACCACGGGAGTGATTTCGGAAATTGTGCTTTCATTCACACGTCCGAGCCGCACATTGAGTATGAAATAAATGCAGTAAGTATCAGACAATATCTAGAATCGGTTAACTCGAGTGCCGGAACCCTTTTGGTCCATACGATGACATATTGCATCACCACTGCCAATGCAAAATTAATTACGAGAGTTTGTATTTTGGACTATGGAGCAGATACGTAAATCACATGACTACTACCAACATTGTTCTACCGTGGCAAATAAGAATTAGAGGCAACACAAAACGGATTAGCTTTTTATTTGAATTCATTGATAATATTAGTAGAGCATGAGAATATATTCTATTGCTCTTTAAAAGCGCTCCTATGGATATATACATATCGGGAATAATTAGTGTGATAAATGAATAAAAATCCCGGACAATCCATTACTGCAACTACTGTAATGATCATAACAGCAATAATGAAAACAACAACATGAAAATAGACTATGGCAACAGTTAGGACTACTCATGCCACTGCACATACTTCTCTCGATGCATGTTTCAGAATTTCTACCGACTAGTGACAAACTCGACAGTGATTTAATTAGATCAGATAATAATTTTTTGCCGTAAATAAGCCAAACAAATATCAGTTGTTATTTCCATTCAAAATTGGAAATGTTAATGCAGATTTTAGCTGATGACCACAAATAAGCAAGCTACTTAGCTGCCCAGTTCCTGGTGCAGATAAGGACTGGGTCGACGTGAACATGTGAAAATGGTGGGGTTAAACCCGCC
The DNA here is from genome assembly GCA_008360955.1 of Fasciolopsis buskii. Taxonomy (NCBI): domain Eukaryota; kingdom Metazoa; phylum Platyhelminthes; class Trematoda; order Plagiorchiida; family Fasciolidae; genus Fasciolopsis; species Fasciolopsis buskii. The sequence continues at coordinate 198,418 of LUCM01002694.1, read as the reverse complement.
GTTCGATAAGCTCACATTGTTGAACTACGTTGGGCTAATTTCGTTTTTCGAGAGGTCGAATAGTTCCCCTTTCAATTGCCTCTTCCATATGGTTTTACCTTGGGAAATATCTCATACTTTTGGTAGAACCTGACCGGTGGTTTACATGATTAGCACTGTAAATGGGGCACTCATGCACAACGAGCTTCTTCCATATCATTTATTTTGTTGGTTAGCCCCCTACTCAGCTGTCACTGCTACATTTTTAATTTAAAGCACAGTAGTATGAATCCCGGGTTAGCCACAAGATGTTTCCTATTTCACAATTTGATATGGATGTTATAATAATTTCGATACTGCACGAAACTGTTAATTTCCTATAGAGTGGTTGTCGTACATGGTGACCAACCTTCCCCTACTACGAACATTCCGATGTTGTAACTGAAAAAACTCATCTCGTTTCCTTTAGCCATGCCAACCAAATAACTTAAATTGAGAAAAAATAGAGCTTGGTGAATCATTTTTGTCAGATAGACAATGACATTCGGGATAATTTTAAACGAAGCCTAATGTGGTTTTCTATGTGCAAGTCACGTGACGCAGACCGGTACAGCCTTCAGCAACAACAAGCCACTCTGAGTGGCGGTGGCTCACGAAGGTGAGGAACGAACATTCCGCAAAGGTCATTGGCATAAAGGTGCTTCTCCAGTGACGTCTACCTCTAATTAGTATATATGCGAATGCCTTGCAGGTGTACTTTAACGCGATTTCTAGTTGCGGGGTCTCATCGTTGTCTTCGCCTGTTTCGTATGAGGTCAGAGCTATTCCAAATAGTGTTGCTGACTCGTGTCACTGCGTCATTGCGATCGATCACAGTTAGAGCAACTATTTCGGGCAAAGCTATTGCATATAACTCCGAATCACAGTCGAATTTCCTATCCCTGTCAGTTTATGATGGTAAAATTTGGGTCACCTGGCAACTCGACAGACGTACAGTGATCCGTCCCGGGTTTGGGACCCATTTGGGGCGCACGGTGGATATGCACTAGTGCTAATGCTTAACAAGGATTAATTGATTATTCATAGTTCTTCCATGGGTGCCTAATGGGGGTATTGAGCGTTGATACCATTGGGTGAGTAATTTCGAGTGGTATTCTTTCTCCTCAGCTTTAGGCCCACCACAGCTGAATTTCCGATGATTCCTAAAAGTGACAAAGGAATATATGAAGCTTCCCCTAGCATGGATTTGCTTCCATTCGGGAAGGGGTTCCGCTTGGTGTACTTGAATGTGCACCACCTTGGCTTTCAAGGTATAATCATTTGAATATTGAAAATGAATACTTGCGGCCACATTGATGACACAATCGAATTTCTATCGCGCTGGATACTTCCAGGCTGAGATTAAAAGCAGGAGTAGCCACGGTAAGGATAGTGGATTTTGATCCATTCTATACACCACCCGGGCCAGTGACCAACAATTCTGCGGCGACTTCGCCTCGGGTACGTCAATCAATAATGTGAACGAAAACGTCGCATGAGAAAGTCGATGAACAATGCTAAACCAAATCAGCCAGTGAATGTTCGTTATTGAAGACCAATTCGATTTTGATTAGTAAAGAACTTTTTTATCTGCCCATTGACAGGATAAAAGTAGATCGGACATTCCTGCGTTGCGAAGTAGCCACATTATTTGTTCTAGCACTAGAAAATTTATAACTTGTGCACGATTATTGTTTGCTATAGCCGTCGTTCTTGATCACCGCTTTAAAAACTGTTTCGAAAAATTAATTGTGTTGTGGACTATTGGGCCTTGTTGACCCACTCGAAATTCATGAGCTTTTGGATAAAAAGCAATGGGCCTGAAAGCATAATGAGTTTCAAAGTCGGATTTTCTCTACTCTCTCGTACTGAACCGCAAATGACGGTGTTTAAGAATTTATTTTATACCATCAGAAAGCGTTGAATATGCTTACACATACCACCGCTTTGAATGCAAAGTCTCGGCGAGCAAAGGGAAATCTCATAGGCAAATACTGTTGTGAAACGGAAAAAACTGAAAAGAGTCATCTGCTCTGATTTGACCGTAACTCCTCAATCGATTCTGTCTCGCGACTGCTATCCCCGGTTCCTGCTAAATCTAATGAGAAAAACCAACATCGTATGGTGAAGTTCGACAAACCGTTCAGAACCTGCGTAATGGCTAAAGCATTCGACTCAAAATCGTTCCTCCCGGCTTCGCGTCCTAGTTCGGGTACGGTGGATATGCTCTGCTGATGATTTCTAACAACGATGAAACGGCTGTACAGTGTTTCCATGATTCCTAATGGTGAGTTGAGCGGTGATATCGCATGGTGAATTATTTCATGAAAAAACCAATCTAGAGACAAAAAGTTCCTTTATTGGCCTCTAATGGTCAGTACTCAGTGATCCATCAGTTCGCTAGGTAATCAGGCCCGTCGTTATTAACGTACGCCGTCAGACAGTCCTTTCGTTCATTCGCTCGATTGAAATGACCATCGTGATGTTGCTGCAGTTGTGCTTACCTTTGGCTGGATGACGATTCGTCATTCGCTGCCTTTACGAATACTGTGACTATATCGTTGGATTTAATGCTTCAAAGGATGTTTCAAGTGTTAGACAACATATAGTTCCTCTTATGCGCAATGCTCGAACTAAATCGCTAGTAAACAAAAACCGCTTGCTGATTACCTCACATCCGACTTCGCACTACCCACCACAGAGGACCCTATGGAAAGAAAGCGGATTAAACGACTCGCACTGTTGTTTTGAGTACGGGGTGCACCAAAATAATCAAAACGATTTGAAACTGGAGCAAAACAAAATCCTTAATCACTCGTTCCAAAAAATCACACACAGACGCACACCTTGATTGTTTGCAGCAAACCCACACGACAGTCCATGGTTCAGTCAGACCGTCACAAGGAGACTGCATATTGAATTGGTTTGAGGACTTGTGTGATTTCGTTACTCAACGAGCTACACAGGTTGGCTTATCGCAAGACGAAGATCTAATCATGCCTGGAAGGTCGATGGGCAGAGGCCTGAAGAAATAGTCTCCTGGTTCTCCTGGTCGGGAGTTGATGTGAGTTAGCAGCTCGGTCGGAAAAACTAGTGGAATAATTGGTCCAAGTAGATGGGCTTCCACTCAGCTATACTCCGTTGCCTT
>LUCM01002694.1:8797-194182 GCA_008360955.1 Fasciolopsis buskii | reverse complement strand
CCATCGACGCAGGCCACAAACGCGACTGGCCGTCCAACGTTTTTCTGATTTGGCTATTCGCAACATCTATAAGCAGAAACTATGCGAGGAACTAAAAACTTATACAAGAAGTGGGATCAAGTCAAACGAGTGATGCATTTGGCAGCAGGTTTCGCCTGCGATCCTAGATCTAGCGTTCATCACAGACACTGGATCTCACCAGGATAGCTGAGTCTAATGGAGCAGAAACGCCAGCTCCCGAACTGCGTAAAGGTGAACAAAATGTGTTGGCAGTTGCAGCGTCAAGTGACCATGCGCCTTAAGAATGACCGTGAAATCTGTGGGTGAAGGTGCAGGAGAGATGGAAGTAGCGGCCTCTTCAGGTAACAGTGAAAGTCTGTTGAAGCTTATACGTGACACCGGTGGGCGGCGAACTTCGGTTGGTGACGTCGTGTGCAGTAGGAATGGAGAACTCATCCATGGTAGACAGCAAAGGTTAGACCGTTGAGCAGAGCACTTCAAGGCTTAGTCTAGGTGGCCACACACTAACGTATTTAGGCCGACGTCTGTAGCTGAGAATCCTTGGGGGTTGTCTGTCGACCCTTTAACGAAATTGGAAGTGCAGTCGAATATTCGACTAATGAAGAGGGGAAAATCAGTCGGTCCCGACGAACTTCATCCAGTTCTTTTCAAACTGGGTCGAGAATCTCAGCTGAAATCATTTACCTCTTTGCTTCGTGATATTTGGAACGAGCAGCGTACTCCGTTATCGTGGATTGAGTCACGCTTTGTACCCATTCTGAAGAAGAGCACACGGAGTGACTGTAGCGATCACCGGGGATTAATTTAGTTCCAGTGGTTTCTATGATCTTAGCTTCGATAATGCTGCACCGTTTGACATGGATTCGCTAGAGCAACATCCGCGAACAGCAGGCCGGATTTCGTTCAGGTCGTGATTGGATGGAGCAGATAGTCACTCTTTGCCAATTACTCGAAACGCGCCACACACACCGCTCCCCTACGATTGCAGTCTTTCTGGACCTGTAAGGTGTGTTCGACCCAGTAAATCGGACAGCGCTATACAGTGCTTTCCACCGGAAGGGTATGCCAGTGAAATTCTTAAACCTGTTGTGAGCATTGTACTCGCATGCCTATGGTCGCGTGAAAGTATATGGTGAACTATCTATCCATTCCTGTTCACCTTTGTCATGGACGAGATGATGGACGATGCTTTAGGAGGTTTTCAAAATGTAGCAGTCGAACTGGGAAACGGTGCGAAGCTGTGTGACCTAGATTACGCAGATGGCGTCTTGTCTCTGTTCGAATCCGCGGACCGTGCACAACGCTCACTGGAAAGACTCTCGAGGTGGGTTGCTCAGTTTGGCATGTGCTTTGCACCTTCAAAGTGCAAAGTGCTGTCACAGGACTAGACGACGGCAGTCCTGAATTTGACACAGAATGGAGAGGAACTAACGAATGTGGAGGGTTTCACTTTGCTTGGTAGCTGCGTGTCGAGCGATGGTAGCCGGGCACTGGATGTAAACACTCGTTTATCGAAGGCTCGAGTCGCTTACGCTTGACTGAAACACTTGCGGCGTCGGCATGATATTCCACTGAGGTTGAGACACCGTGTGTGCTGTGCCGCAGTGCGCTCACTTTTTTGTACAGCTGCGTGACAAGGAGTATTTCTGTGGTGGGTGTTCGTCGGTTAGATATTTTCAACCATCGATATCTACGTAATATCGCGTTGATTAGATGGATTGGCCGGATGATTAATGTGTAGATCGGGAAAGTATTAGTATATGCAGGCTATCAGAATATCTTTTTTTGGCGGATGAAACGTAATAGACTACGCTTGTTTGGCCTCATGTTGCGTATGACGAACACTCTTCTACCCATTTTGTGTTTCTCCCAACGAATGGAAGAAACCATTCGGAGGTCAACAGTTGACGTGGCAACGTGGAATGAAAAAATGTACAACGACCTTAGGTAAATTAGGTGACTTGCTTCTCCGTGGTTGGGGTCCGAGCGACCCGTCAACTAGTCGGTTTGATACAGTGAAGGATATGGTCGTGAATCGCGTACATTGTCGTTGGTGTTGTGTTAGTCCTGCATAGGTACACTTCCTATTTCCCTTGGATTTTTACTCTTTTTATAGACATATGTATCCTTGGGGAAAAGGCAGCGGTCAGCGAGACTTCTCTTGCTGTTTAATGCTGAAAAATCATGATGATGATGATGATGGTCCAGTCAGGGACACATTTTCGTGTGCAAGCCCAGCGACGGGCAGTTGAATCTGAAGTACCTGATTGATTTAAGATTGCATCGTATATCACGCACAAAAGCCTCAATTTTCACCTGGTCAGGAAGATGAACCGCGCTGAACCGAAATCGTCCTTGAGCTTGTACGTAATGACGCAACCCTAACTAAGCCGTGGATTGTGGTGTCCGTTTGCTGCAAATAAGCGAAGTCAACGTCTGTGCCTATCAACTTTGGGATGAGAGTAAGGATTTTCGTTTTGCTGCAGTTTCAAACCCTTTTGGTTATCTTGGCACATCTTATAGTGATTAACTGCATCGATTAGTCCAAAACAGCAAGCAGTTGTCGACACAACTGAAGTATTCATGGGCCGTGCTAATGCGACGCTAAGACGCTGGGACATTAACTTAAAGCAATCCAGACCTATTGATTATGTAAAGCAGTTATGAACTGGTATCTGTCACGCTACTGGATTTCTATTTACTCGGTGTTCATCTATTCAAAATATTCCTGAGTTCTTATCGATTGAACGCCATCAAAAGTTACTTTTGGAGTCAGATTTGAGTTAGGTATTTCGAGGGACGAATGGTGAGAGTGCTCCATTCCGGCCGATGATTAAGTATTTCCGTTATCCAAGTGAGGGACTGAATCGGGGATGACAGTACCATCATTGGTTTGGGGGAGAAGCCTGTCTGGAAAGAGGAATGGGATCATATGGTACAAATTACCAACAGACGTTTAGCAACAAGCATGGGTCGATGGATGAATGCTGTTTGATCGTCTAAATATGGCTCAAAATAGGCTACAGAGAGGGCGTGTGTGTGTGTGAGTGAGAGAGAGAAAAGCCGAGGGAAGACCTTACCAGTCTAATCATAGCAGGTCATTTTAATTTCAACAAGCTTTGTAGTAACGAATACGGGTTTTGCTTTTGGGTGAGCAGACTTTTCTGTCAATGGCGTCGTGTTTAATACTTGATTTTTGAAACAATAGCTGTCTTTTCTTGATCGATTCCATAAGAAGCCCCGATTTCATGTGCGCACAAGCAGCCCACGGAAACAATCGTAACAATCGTAGAGTTTTAATCGTCATATACTTTAAACCATTTAGCATAGTACAATTTATTCATAACGTTTTGTTTATTCCGTTTTGAGTAGATTTGTAAGCCTCCGTTGCTTGATGAAAGCAGTCAGTCAACAGCAGATTGTTCGAAATTCGCAACATTTTTTCTATATTATTTCTGTCCTCTTTTCCAGCTGCTAAAGTACCCCAAACTGCTGCGCGAATATTACTGGATATTCAGTCACCGATTAGAAATACCTGTGGTCAAGATATTGGAATCGATACCAAGAAACTTGTCCAGTATGCTGAACATCGGATTTCTACGCTATGTACCGTTCTTGAACAAAGAGGACTGCGCGATCGATCTCGGATTTATTAGTCGAGCTGTTGGAAAACTTCTTGGATGTGACATGACTGCCTATCCGGTAAGATCTCACCTTTTTTGTATGCCCTTCTGTTTCTTCTGTAAGGACAAACACATTTCCACAGAGAACTGTAAGTGGAATAAAAGATCAACAAAAACACCTTTGAAAAACAAGCTAATGAGCGATGTTACCTCATTTAATTTAATACTCTCGATTTCAGAGTCACGACCGTCAAACGAATCCGGTTTTAGAGTGGATATTTGTATTTATGGAAAGATTTTTTGGCCACACTTCCAAATAAGAATATAGTAGTAAGTGTGTCCCAGATAAAAAATTTCAGCACAATAGAGAAACTATATATATATATATATATATATATATATATCAAATCAACAAAAAATTGAACTCTTTGAGAAAAAGCAAGAAAATCAGCGATGAACAGTACAATCAAATAAAGCCTGCAGAGGGACCCGTCCCCAGGATATATGGACATCCTAAAGTCCATAAACCGGGGGTGCCGCTTAGACCCATTGCCGCATCAACAACAGCACCAAACTATCAGCTAGCGAAGTACCTTTTCCCTCTCCTACGCCCATGCCTACCACAGGACCAAAACGACACGAAGAGTTCTGCCACATTCCTGGAACAAATCAAAGACCTCAAGTTAGAAGCAAACGAAGCTATGGTCTCATTCGACGTCACATCATTGTTTACAAATATTCCAAGGCAAATGGCACTGGACAGCATGCGCCAGCTTATGGAGAACAGAACAGCAATGTCTAAGGACGATATAATGCATTTGATAGAATTGTGCATGGAAACATACCTACAGTTCAATGGGACGGAATATAAACAAATAAGAGGAACGCCCATGGGATCACCACTATCAGGCTTGTTAGCAGATGCAACCATGGAACAATTCGAGACAAAGGCATTCGAAACAAACCGCCCACGCTTATGGATCAGATATGTTGATGATACATTTGTTGTGTTAGAAAAAACAGAAATGTACCAATTTCATCAACACCTAAACGCGATAGTGCCCAGCATCAAATTCACCAAGGAGGAGGAAAAAGACTCGGCTCTACCGTTTCTCGACGTACTAATTATGAGATAACCAAACGGGTGCATAGAGACAACCGTCTACAGAAAACCGACGACGACGGACCGCATACTCAATTTCAAAAGCAACCATCCAACCTGCCGCCTAAAGAGCTGTGTGCGTACCCTGTTCCATCGAGCCGACACACATTGCAGTACACAGCACCTAGGGGAACAAGAGTAATCTAGGTTGTTCACGTTATTTGCGGTCAATGGATATCCAGAGTTTTTCATCAACGCTTGTATTCGCAGAAGGCAGAGGGCAAACACTAAGAGGTGGTACTTCCATACATACGGGGAGTATCCGAAGCGGTCGAACACGTCCTAAGTCCACTAGGTATCACAATCGCCCATAAACCGACCGGCACCCTGAGATCTATTCTATTCAACGGAAGAGATCGCGTCAACCAGCACAACCAATCGAGGGTAGTTTAGGCCATTCCGTGCCTCGGATGTGACAAACAATATGTTGGTGAGACAAGCAAACAATTACGCACACGCTTGCACGAACATAGCTTAGCCCTACGATGCGCTGACCCACACTCGCAGATATGGAACCACTGTGCACAAACAAGCCGTGAGGACAACATCAACAACGCAAAGGTAGTCAGCCGGGCAAACAGAAAGGGGGAGCGACTGATTCTTGAAGCCCTCCACTCGAATAACTCGTTCAATCGGCATGTGGAGATTGACAAACATTACGTCATCTTAACAAGACCCGGATGCAGAGTAGAGAGACAAACAGACGGACAGTGCACAAAACCGAACGGAACTAGCGATCCCATTCAATCACTCATTCACGTTTGACAGCGAGTCCTAGTTTGGATCGAAACGTCACGATAAACGTATTAACTCAGTGTACGCCTTCTCAACTCTCTCTCTCTCTCTCTATATATATATATATATATATGCCACTGGGCCCTTTTTAATAAAACAATACGCATCTGGATCCACACAACACCGTAACATCACTACTTACGGGAATGTAATAAGTCAGTGTCCCCGAAACTGCAATTATGCCATAATATAGACAAGTTGCCTCCAGTTCCAAGGTGACAATCTATGAGGGTTGTTACAAAGACGATTAGGACTGATTAGCTGTTCTTACATAGCCGAGTTTTCAGACTGTCTTTATCAAGCTACAAAACTCCCCACTTCTCAAGTTAAACCACTTAGCGCCATACATTGAAACCCCGATATCATCCATGCGTACCACTATAGGTCCGAGAATACCGACCTTGATCATACACAGATGCGATTACGGAGCATATCTCAAACTGGGCTAGGTATAGAGCTGTCAAATCATAACTGGCACGTGGCAACGTCCGGTTGCCCAAGGTATCGCCATCATACCATGCTAAATCCGTGACCATGAAATAACACAAGTGTGACAGCAAAAGTACCAATCGTGTACTCTGCGATAAGCGAGGGTTTAGACGTTAGGTACGGCTTTACGGTTAAATTAACGGTAAAGTACGAGCTATGGCAATATTATCTTGGTGAATTACTTCTCTTCATGGTTACATTCTACATGCAGTCTTATTTTTTGTTCAGTTCTCATACTAGTATCCTCAGTTAGACGCTAAAACTGATTTGGGGAGACGTTTCCGAGAAAAACGTGTTATATTGACTTGTCTTCCATCAACCATGGCGAGAGCAACTGACTATGATTAGTCGGTATTCCCTAACGTGTTGCAAATTGATGTCATGAAAATTCCAATTCGTGATTTGCGCTTTATCTTGGTTTTTTAAACATCTTCCAGCCTTTTTCAGTGTTTCTGTCCGACGTTATTCCCACCCTGAAATGAACAACATCAAAACATACGGGTTCTGGGCATTTAGTCAATGGGGACCGAGTTTAACGGTTTCGTCGGTTTGTGGAATTGTTTGAACTTCGTGCGCGTTGTAAGAGTGTACACTCGGACCAGCTCGATGCGTCTGTGGATCAAACCTATTCACCATTAAAATATTCGCAATGATTCTTTTGAATGTCTTTCGTTTATGTGCTCAAAAATGTGGACATCATCTACATTATTTTTTTCCATTCGTTTATTGTGAACTCATTTCTCCCAGATTGTTTCGATTATCATAAAATCCACATTCGTGATAATCGTTGCATCCCATCGTATAGGTGGGATTTCTTTGCATAATTCGTTTTCTTTTATTGGATCGGCTTTGACAGAATTCCCTCCATAGTCCTTGTGAGATTGTGAGCAATTTGGTTTCTATGTTGTTTCAACATTTGTGTTCATTTCAAAGATATTTTCGGAGCACCGCAGAGCTACTATCTTTTGGTTTTCTGATCCCGGATTTACTTCCTCGTTATATTCGGTACAAAATTCTGATGAAATATCTAGGATACCTGGCTCATGTTATAATGTTTGAGAAAGGTGCTTCCCGTCTAGGTTTCTAATGGTCATTCCGCTGCATGTTGTTCTAGTTCTGTTAAGAAGTTCACGAGTACGACATCTCGTGATCATTTACGCATAGTTGCCGTGGGCGTTTCATATTTAGTTTATATGTTTATTTTTGTTATACTGAATTTTCCCGCACTCCGTTTTCGTTTCTTTCTCATCGCCACATTCTGCACCCAACTGTCCCTTTTGTGCAGGATCGTGTGGCGGCAACGCTAATCGTTTTGCTCTCTTATGTGTCTAGCAATTCACCATTGTCGGAATCCGAACGGCGAAGCGTCAACTGTGGTAATGCAAGCAGTTTTTACGAAGGTGGCACTAATGACTGGCATAAACTGCTCATGGTACGTCTGTTTGCTATTCACCAAACACACTGAAGAACGAAGTATACCGTGAGTACAGCTTCTGAAACACCCCAAAAACTATTTTGTACCTCAGTGCCAGCCCCCAAAGTTTCACTCAATCCATATTGGACTCGGGGAATCGATTCACCCTCTAGAAACCGCATAAATCTTCCTACTTAAATGACAAGATATCAACTTGAAAATCAGCCGAGAATTGGACTATCTGATCTTGCCTTACACAGACTGGCAATAAAATCAAATGCTCTTTCGGTCATTGGACTGTATTGATTCATACTACTAATCAATCACGATTGTGATATGGCAAATGGACAAGCTACTAGCATAACAATGTAAATTCCTAGCCCTTAGTATAGCGGATTGATATCCGAATGGTCTGAATGTGAGTTAAATGAAGAGATAAGCTTAGTCCGAAGTACCATTGAGTTTAGTTGTTTCGTGGCAGTGAAAAAAGAAAGACGAAATCCGAATTTATCGAAAGCATCCTATTGCCAGAGCATTCTCGCCCAACGAATATTTCCATAAATTGCTCAAGTAGTTCATTAGAAACGTTAGTGTGATGGATTTCTAGTGAGGTGTTCTGATAGCCCTTCCTTTTTCGATACCCAATTATTTTAGTAGTAACATTCGATTATGGGCTTTTGAAATGGGTTAATTTGGCTCTGGTTGTATATATCATATTAAATACATGAAGAAAAACGTCTGCGTGAATATTTTATTATTCTTCCTTATTTCTCCGTCGTTTAAAAGCCTTGCATCGTAGTTAACGAGTCGTTTGCTTCGGTTTAGGAGCCACGATTCACGGTAGATCAGTAGTGCAAAGCAAGGCTACTAAACTGTGATGCAAGGTTTGCAAGGTCGTCAGCTGTGACATTTGGCTTTTAAATAGCGGAAAATATCCGAACGTTAAGCAGTGACAGGTCAAATGGATTTTTTGTTCATATTAGAACACTGAAGTTTTAAATTATTAAGAGATACCATTTTTAAAACGTACTGCGCACGAAACGCGAAGAGCACATCATAGATGTGAGTTAGTTTGAGCCGGCTGTAAATAGTTTTTTCATACAGGTACGTCTTGCAGACTACGTTATCATAACTGGAATCGGCAGGCCATAAATCAATGCAGAACCCGTAAGCGAACTATGAGTGATCGCTGCTCAGTCTACTGGAAACGAGGATATTGCAATGAAACAAGGTCCCGCTTCCGTAGATAAACTGGCTCCGCCGAGCCAAACCTGACGTAATTTATGATAGAAGTCAGATTTCCGGTATTTACAAATCAAAGCTGGATAATGTACGTTTACAGCTTGTTCACGGGAAAAGTTTTCGAACATAGGAAAACCCATTTGCTTTGGACAGTCTGTTCTCAACTGCATCACTTACCTTCAGACACAGAAAATACCAGTCATCAGAACCATATTTGTTTGTTCAAGAGCTCTCAAATAATTTTCTTTCACTCCAAGTCAAATTTCTACGAAGATTGGGAAACGTTACTGTTCTATTCTCTGGAAACCAAACCAAACGGGTCTTCAGCATTCCGTCTGGCCGCAAAACTTCCCCCCGATAAACCAGGAAAACTTACCGAACACGGTCGAACGGTGTTGCGCGAGGCTGTTCTATCCGGTTTGTTCGGTAACAGGTTCCGTGGATTTCACGGGGCCACTCTTCGCATTGGAGTTATAAAAGTCTGTTCGTTCTATTGAGATCTCATTCATTGGTAATACTACTTTTGATTGTTGCCCTCAGGAAGAGCGCTGTTACGGCAGATGGTCATTTATTGTTTCTAATGTTAGATGGCAACTCTTCCTTGAAGAAACGAGTTTTTTTATTCTTTAGTGAATGAAAGGATTCGGTTTTTAGATAGCGAACTTACCCCTAGCAGGCCTAAACTGTACTCATACTTGAACTTTCACAATCTTGGTAAATAAATCCTTTACTGTTTTTCATAGTGCTCATTGTTTGGAAATAGTGCACAGTAACTCGCAAATCATTTGCGTGCGATCTCGACTTTTGACTGCGTACCACTAATGTCTCATGTTGCGGTGGATCTCCATAGCGTTAGTTCGGCTTTCCAATAAACCACTGACTTCTCACGTTGGCGAAACGCGGAAAATATGTATTTGAATTTAGTGCTGTATTAGTGGTTTTATTGAACAAAATACCTTGAATATCGAAATAACTCGTAGCCCAGAGATTCCATTTAATGATAACCTCTGACTAATTCTGCGTCTGTTCTCACCTTAGTTCCGAATCGTCTTGGAAAATGATGTAGACGGTATTCTCGAATGACCGTTTTCTTGAGCGATAAGCCGAATATTTGCTTGTGTAGTTTTTCCGAACAGTACGGTTTCACAGACAGTTTGCCTTTGATTACTAATAGTAATGATAGTGGTCATTCACTTTTATTTTGTGAATTAACCCATGCACAAAATTAAATTCAAATTAGAGACATTTTAGAGGGTGTTGACCCGGTGGGTTTTGCCGCCGTCTATTGGCCTCTTGGTTTTTGTCACTTCGTCTTAGAGTAGGATGAACGCGTCTTGAGAATACGGGGAAATAACAAGTTGAATGACATGCCCAATTACTTTTAATGTGATTCGGAAATAAAGTGGTCGGTTGTCAAAAGAGTGCGGTTATGGACTTCTTTCCAGTCTCAAATTTCTAGCTAAATTCTTCAATGCTAATGATCGTGCATTATTACATGTTTTGAAATCTCCAACTGTTTATCGGTGATGCGTTCTGTACAACTCGGATTGTGTCGTGGAAGAGTTACCACGAAAATTCATTGTCACTTCTGTACGGCACAAATCGGAAACGTCTGGAAATAATCTCGCGAGCTCTTGGCAGTGGTGTGCTTGTTACGGATTATTGGCTGACTCGTACAACAGGTCGTTCACCTCGATATATCGTATTAAGGTTCTAAATTTGGAAATTTCACTCAAGACGAGTGAACAAAATTTCCCCGGAAGCACACGACCAGTTTCGCTGTTATTGCCGCCCGTCAGATATGGGTACCCGGTATTGCGTTTTGTCCAAACTTTCTTATACCTGTACATTCCGAATTGGTATGTCTCACGAGAATCTAATTTGCATCATCAGGAGTATGTATGGACGGTCTTCGTTGAAGCGTCAACAGAATAAACACAATTGTGTTTCGCTGATAATTCTTCGTCATTTGGGCTGAGCCAACCTTAGAAACCACGGTAGAATGCCATCAGAAAGGATATAATTTTTAAGCAGTGTCTGGATAGATATATCCGACTTAGTAGCCTGATGTGGCTTGATAAAAGAGCTGATTTGCGGGTCCGGGGATATATTAACCTACTTGGGTTGGTTTGACTGAGTTAACGCTTGAATTATACATTCTTGTAAACCTTGCCGATCAGCGATTAGCATTCAATAATCCTTTGTGGCTGGGTTTTTTGAAGTTATTCTTAACCTGTGGTTATTGCCAATACACTTCTGTGATCAAATAATTATGTTGGAAGTATATTCCACTCATCAGTCTGTTTAAGAGAACCAGTGAAGATTTTATCTTACGCTGGTGCCATAAAGCCAGACAGAAGGCCCATTTTGAACCTTAGTATGGACATCTTCCCCGCTCAGTTTAACAAAGAACCAGTGAAGAGCTAAAATCAGGTGACAAGTCTAACCAAAACTCACTCATCTTTTAAACTGGCCTCCCCGAAATGATGCTGTTTAGTAACGTCAGGAGAAAACAGGTAGCCATCGCTGGTCTCCCGTTGTTTACGCTGGCTATAGATGCACCCAGTGGCTGAATGCTCGTGATCTTAGATATCAAGTTAAAGTTACCTGACGTGAAGGCATGACGTGATCTATAGGCACAAAGGCTGACCAATTCAATCATGCTATAAAAGCCACCCTTTTACTCGTTTCCGCGATCTCGACTGCTCTCCTATCAACAATTTGACGTGACTTCTTCAACAAATTAGATGATTATTTCTTAACTGAACTTCAGTGCTATATTCGTATTCAAAAGCGGCTTGCTTTTCAGTAGACAAAATTTCTTCTTAATATTAGGGCGACGCTTAAATTCAAGGTCAGTTGGTTGTAATTTGTTAAACTATTGTTGTTCTAGCGATAATCCGAAAGGTCGGCAAAGGTGATTTCTCTTGGCGCTCCAGTCTGGAAGATGGAATTGTTACTACAAGCACTTGCGAGCCCCGCTATCGCTTGCACAATCTGACTCAATAATTTGAAGTGAATAAAGTCATCACGTCGGCCGTGTTTCATGATAAATTTTGAGCAAGATTTTATCGAGAAGGTAGGAAGACCATCATATCATAGACTGACGGTGACTTCCCCTATACTATCAACGGAAACGTTTGTTAAGGACTCGTGCCTTCCATCGAGCTGGTGAATATCACTAAATAACTCTTAATCCTTCGCACTCGTGGTAAGTATTCTATCAAATACGAAACTCGGATCCTCAGTAGAAAACTATATTCGATTTCCCAAATTACTACCTCGGTGAACTTAGTTTCTTAAAGTCTAGCTAAACTAATAAAGAGTCGAATATAACAAATGCACTATTGATTCACGTCTAGACTGTGGTACGTTTGTATATCCGTGAAATCCGTTCACCGATAACTCTCATCATCATCATCATCATCGTTCAGTGTTAAACAGCAAGGCAAGCCTCATTGACCTCTGCCGTTCCCCAGAGTTACACCCGATAACTCTAGAGACAACCTTTCGTTATTCCATCCTTCATGGTTGACTGTTGGAAATGGGAACTTTCTGATTGTAGCTGCTTAAACAGAGAATCCTCATCCCGGAGCCTTATGGTGGGGACCAGACCACCAAGAATTTCAACCGTCGCTTGTTCCGAGCGCTGCGATTTGAAATAATCTGTTCATATCATTATATGTATGAAGTTTTCGGAATGTTTTTGTATAACAGTTATCAACCTATCAGTCATCCATACTTTGCGACAATGAATACCAAATTAATTTTCTACCGTAGAGCACACATTTTTTGTTGCTGATAATTTAGGTGGAAATCAGATGAGGAATCACTGAAGGCGTGAAAATGTCAAACGAATTTCAGTTTATCCACCTAGTCCGTTAATTCTAGTCCAGTCTTTAATGAACTACTCAATTTTGATCGCATGATGATGATAAATTAATCAAATGTCACATTCTTTCCAGTCAAAAATCACAAGTTTCTCTTTTCTAGGATGAACCCCTCCTAATGGGCGGAGTGGTTAAGGAAACCGGTCAAATTGTGGGTGCTCGCGGAATGATTGTCGATATTGTGAAGATTTTGGCTCAAAGGTTTAATTTCCGGTAAGTTCAATGGTCATGTCAGAAAATATCTGACACTCCACGCGGGACAAACTCAGTTTTATGAGTAAATCTAAGTTAAGAACCTTACAAACTGATCCAATTAAAACGGCGATCCCAGATGACAAGCTCTAATGGCAATAGCTTAGCGCGTTCGCCTTAAACCAAGTTAGCACGGTTTGTCTAGAAATCAGTGGTAGGATTGTTGTACTTTAGCCTTCAAACGTAGTCGTTATTTATGTGCTCCCAGCGGTGCACGTGACAGCGTCACGTTCGTGCAAACAATACTGACACTGACACACGTCTATGGGGAGCAGTGCAACGTATGTATCGACTCTTGTGTTACTCTCTGCTCACCCTTTACGTGCTGCGGACAATCGTGAAGGTCACCGTTTCAAAATGAGCCAAAACACGATCAAATTAAGTACGCCGTACTTCATGTTGGGAAAAAGAAGCTGCCAAGGACGTTCACTTATTCGACTTGCGATACAAAGCGGAAAACTACCGTTAGCAAACTACGTTGACAAAGCAACAGACTCCAGAGCTCTAGCGGAAGACCAACGACCCCAAAACAAAGGGTTTGCTAACGTCTATAATTCGAACATACGTGCCGAAACAGAGGACAAAAACGTCTGAAACGGTAGGGGTACAAGTAGAAATACGAGAAAACTATGAATCCACATTCTTCCCGGACACAATTAGATTACCTCAAGCTTCGGGGCGATTTCGTTGTGATAGCTCTACAAAGGATTGTAGTTCTGAAAGAGCAGGCTTAACAGGATGTGGTATGGGAATGGAATCGTGAGTGTTGGCTGTGTAGAGCCTGTTAGTGGGTGAACACGAGTCCATTCATTTCCACCAGGTAATCTAACATATGCTTATTGTGGATCACGTTTAGTCAATTGAAGTTCCACAACTGGTTCGTGCTTAAATGCTGAGGAATGCGAGATAAAAGTACTAGTCCCGGGGCGGCTGACCAATTTGGCACCGATGTAACAGTACTCTATTTGTGGCTATACTTGAAAAGATTCTTGTGATGTATGCGATGAATACAAGCACATTAAAGGTACGGATAGACTGTGATGAATGGGTTGGGAAGAGGTATCTCTTGATCGCTAATAAGAAAGGAAACTGAATTTTTCGGTATTAGCGATGGTGCACTACAGAATACCAGTAAATCTTTTCATGTATTTTTGACAGGATATTATTTGCGGTTGTTCTGCTGGTCACCACTTTTTATCACGAGTAACCTAGATCAGACTGTATGTAGGATGGCGCACCAAATAATACAAACAATTGGCAAAGGTGATTTGCCTATCGGGTGGGGGACGAAATGCAGCGGAGAATCGTGAATATTCGCATATTATAATGAGGACTTACTTGTTGCGGATATCAGTTGATTCTTGGCCCTTGAAATTAATTTCTAGCGGTTCAAAGGGTGCTTTGCTTTTGATCAGATTTGCATTAGACATTAGACAGAATTCTGGTTTGAATTTAGCCCAGACCTCAGGGTGAGCAATGATGTCTCGACTTCTTGTACTGAGAACGTAGGTGTGCGGGACCTAATAAAGCGCAACAAGCAAACGTGGATATAAAACGACGTTTCGTACAGTTATTCCAAAGAACTTTTGTCCAACTTTGATGATTCCTAACAAGGATGAAACAGCTGTACAGTGCTTCCATCCTTTCTTTATCGTCAGTTCAGCGATCATATCACATGGTGAATGAATTATTTCATGAAAACATTCAATCTCCTACTACTAAAATTTACCAAGTAATCAAGCTGTGTAGGTCATATCCAAAGCCTTGGTCGTACTTAGGCTACCTGCACAGAAGTCATCTATCAGTAGGGGTCGATCGCTGTGAGCTAGCGGACAGTTTGCGTACAAATCAGTGACGGATAGGTGCAACATCATGTGATGAAGTTGAACAAACCGTTCAGAGCCTGCCCAATAGCGTAATGGCTAAGGCGTTCGACTCAGAATCGTTCGTCCCGGGTTCACGTCCCAGTTCGGGCGCGGTGGATATGCACTGCTGATGATTCCTAACAAGGATGAAACAGCTGTACAGTGCTTCCATGGCGATAAGAAATAGACGCAGCAGAGCCGGGACTCACATAGGCATCACGACTCATCCATCTGAGGGCAACTGTTTGAGCCTTCACTCCGGACAATCGGACCAACACAGCCAGAAGGAGACCCAAAAGAACAAAAGCAAGAATGTCCATTGCATGCTCGAATCGGCGAGGCAGTTCTCAGCTAGTCATAGTATGGACCTCGTGAGTGTTCTGGAAAAGATCAACATACACGGCTGAACAAAGTTTGGGGGAAGTGACTTGTTTCAGTGCACAATCATTGTGTGAACCACCCGTTGGCTTTCTTGCTACACAAGGATTGATTAAAAATTGATATCGCTGTAGCAGATCGAATCATTTTGTTTAGCAAGCTTTAGCTAAAGGCAGTAGTGAAAACCATTGATGAATTACATGACCTTGCTTAATCTGAATATTACGCAATGAGCACTTCATTTTTATGTAAAGTTACACTACACCCTGGAAGTGGCCGGCGAGGTTAACCCAAGGACTAAACTCAGGTTAGTTGCTCTGTCTCATAGGGCTTCGATCAACACCGGATATTTCATTACGTAATTAGCCTTTGACAGCCATGCCCACAGTGACTCAGTGTTACTGCATTTGCTCGGTAGCCGAAAGGTCGTCGGTTCCATTCCGGCTTACAGCACCGAAATTAATGTGCTTGGTGTGTAAGCGGATTTCCCATTTTGAATGACTTGTTTGTACGAAGCGTATGGCAACTGAACTTATGGTAGTTCCTTCCTACTCGCGCCTAAGCCAGAACAGATCGTGTTCTTTGATGCGATTCGATAACTGCTTTGTTGTTTGACCTATCTAAGTGACATTAAAGGCGTTTGCCACGTCTCCCATGAATCGATGCAGAAACAAAGTTAGGCTGTCTTAGCTGACCCCATCCATGACTGTTCATCACTTCATCTGTACCTGTGGTATCACTTACGAATGTATAGTGACAAGGCCCTTATCAAAACACATCAAAGAGTACGACACACGCTGGTTTAGATATGGATGGATAGGCAACTCCTCAATTTCATTTGACACACAGTTGGCAGAAAAAAGTGAACCAGTCGACATCCAGTCTCTCTTCTCAGTTGTCTACCAAGTTTCTTAACACTTGTCAAAAGCACTTAAGCTTCGGCTACCGTCAATTGTGGAAGCAATTGTCGCTTGCCTCTCTAAGCTCGAACTCTGTTTGCAACGAAAATTAGACCAAGTATTACAACCTTCCTGGCCGGCAACTCACCATATCACGCAAGAGACGAGGGGTGATGCAAGCTAATTAGAAAATTGACAATGTCAAGTCATGTAATCCGTTATTTTCCAATAGTAAAGAGTTCATTCGTAGTCGGCCATCCTTTTCTGATAACGGCGACTGAATCTGGTGTTTTAAAAATGCACTATTCTTTCCAAACTCCCTGTACTAATTGCTTTCACATAAATGTAAATGTACTGAACTAAGAGTGAATTCACGAAAGATACGTTTGCTTATAACTTGTGTTCTATAGTCACTCAATAACGCAGAAGTTTCACACCTAGTACAGACTAACGACACCGTGAATGTGACGCAAGTTTTCATGATCTGTACAAAGTCCGGAGTCAGCAGCCTAGATTGCAATGTCACGAATTGAGAACAGTCAAAGCCGTCGCATTCTGTCTGCACTATTCTCCACTGGGCGCTCAAAGACAATTTGTGGTGTCCCATCAATTCTCCTGGCCCATACTCCGCTCCACCAAGAACCGTAAAGCAGATAATAATTGACGCAGCATATTCGTTCGATTTGGGGTTATGCGTTGAACACAGCCAATATCCTTGTGACTAATTTATATCTGGCTAATCCAATCCATTAGACTTTTCTGTAAAATACTACGACTTAATGACTTGAGCATGGACCGCTAAAAATCAGCTTGTTCGCCAACTAATGTATTCTCAGTATTCAGTGGGAATTTTCGGGCAAATCGAAACAAATCCCCTGTCTGGGCAAACATCAAAGACACTTTAGTTGTCGCTAAATGTGAAGCTGTGTTGGCCAATGATGTCGTAACTATTCAGGTCGATCTTTTGATCTTTCTCGGAATTCTAATGAACGGTTATCATACAGGTATTGGATGTTGACTCCTCATACCCGGTGACATCACACTGACTGCGCCTATCGATAAACTGAGCGAAAATGCCTCATAAGAAAGTCAACCAATCAATAACGTTGAACCAAACTATCCAGCAGAATAATCCACCATTGGGTTTCGACGATAGAAGAGCAGTACTAACGGTCGGATAATGAGCAATAAACGAAAGTTTTATGTCTACTGATTGTAGCTTTTCTCACTAAAAGCATTGGGAAAGGACGATAGCGACCGGGAAACGGATTTACGCGATGAAATAACAGTAGAATTTTCCTTCACATTTTTGCGTTTCAGAACGCTTGTTATCCAGCTTTCTTCATCAATGATCAAATTAATGCTTATTGAAACCAATAATTCCAAAATGAATTCGAAAAAAATGCCAAAGCCCACAAGCATCGAAACCTGTATACCCTTATCACCATGTTTAATAAACATACGCGCTTTCTAGATTCATTGTAGGTTGTCAGATGCTTTCAGTCGCTCCATCAGTTTTTTATGGAGTATATTCGCTAAAGTACTTGAAACGACTGATTTTCTGACTGTGGTCCACCACCAATCTCCAGTGGCAGGGCTCATTAACCATCACAAGAAATGGAACAGAAAAATGAATTCGAATATTAGACGATGCCATT
Organism: Fasciolopsis buskii; assembly: GCA_008360955.1. NCBI lineage: Eukaryota > Metazoa > Platyhelminthes > Trematoda > Plagiorchiida > Fasciolidae > Fasciolopsis > Fasciolopsis buskii. The sequence continues at coordinate 176,494 of LUCM01002694.1, read as the reverse complement.
TTTTAAACATTTGTATATATTTCAAATGAACGATTTATGTGAGGAAAATGCTTGTGAGATTTTGCTGCTACTCGGTAGCGGTTAGGCTTGAGGTTGGCGGACACTGATGGGGAATCAATGGTTATGACAGCCTTAAACACCAAAAATTAGCTTTGACGCTGTAGAACCGGATTTCTAAATAGCTGTGTTTAAGGGTGATGGAGGATAAATCCTCGTATTTATTATTCTGGTAGAAGGTCAGCACAACTGGGAGACGTGGCACTGACTGCGTCCATTGATAAACTCAGCGATGGGCGAATTAGCCAACGCACTGATAGATCACTGATTGTTGACCAAAGGGAACAAAAATAGGCGATTTTTTGATCGAATAAACGAACATTTCGTGTCTGCCCAGCCTGGCTATTCTCTCCATACCGTTTCCCGCGTTATTTCGGAACTACGGTAAAATTATTCGGATGTCAAAATATTCAGAACCGCCTACGAACGTGCCTCTGTTTCATCGGACTTCTCAAGAGTACATCTGTTCGCCGATGTTCAAGCAATACACAGGCAATCAATGCACCACACAGTACGCACTCACGTGTGCCCACGTAAGAGAGATCACGTTTCAGCCCTGTGCATGCGAAATTCCAACGAGTTAGTTCAATGACATATTCGAAACGTTTTGATATAATTCCGAAATAATATGGGAAATGGTATAGAGCTGACGGGAATGTGAGAGAAAAGTGGTTGCCAACTGATAAGTCGAAACCAGAACAGATGTCTTTCTTCTTTTTTACGTGTTGCTAAACATTGTGGGTTGTACTCAGTCATATCGGAGAAGGATATTGGCTAACAGATCTCCCAAAATAGAAAATTGTGATATTCACAACGTTTTTTCATAGTATCAGTGCATAAGGCAGTATCCTACAGCGGAACTTTCGAAAATCCTGTGAACCACTGAAACACTATTGGAAGCTGCTTCGAAGATCACAGTGCGTGACACCTGGCTATTGGAACTTCCAATATCAACAAAGACATGACGCTGTTGACCGAAACTTTTCGCTCAGCGCTTGAGAAATTCACAGGAGCAGCAGTAAGTCTTGTCGCGGAAATTAAAAGGAAGCTAACAGCGAGCAGTAAGAAGTCATGAGTAGATTGGTAAACGTTTTGCAAGCTTCCTCTCGTACCACATAGTTTGCATGTGTTGCCTATTTTAAGGACTTGAAACGAAGATACATGGCGTATCCACAAGAGCTCTGAGAACCACTTATCGCCTATAAACATTCACCCAGTACCGTGATTTCCTCATGATATGATACTTTATTTATTCATCTTTTTAACCATCTTCGACGCGGCAGATAAGTGACCGGACCCGTTAGATTGAAACGCACTTGATAATCGATATGCTGTTCTCCAGTGCTCTATTTTGTCTTCCATTAGGTGTTTGCTGCTATCAGTGAACTTCAGGCCACTTAAAAATGCATTTTGTATAGGATAACTGATTCTCCTCTGTAATAGTTACTACCCTTGATCCATTTGTATAGGACGAATAGAAGGCACAGATTGGGGGACTCAAGCATTTATTTTAGTCCTGTCAATCGCGCACGTAAAACGTGTTAAGTCATGTTAGAATGAAACGAGGAGTAACGTTAAAAAAAGACAAACGGCGTAGACAAACTCAAGAAAATGTTTGGTTGTAGCCGATTGGGTAACTCTGGAGCAGGCACACATTATAGATCAACAGTTTTTGCACACAAAGCGGTGGCCTCAGCCTGTTTCTCAGTGATGCCAAAAACTTTGTTCACAATCTCGCGGATTTAATGTTTACGAAGGCTGAAAAAGGTTTACCACTGGGTTTGAAGTTCACGTTGCCACCTGGACATATCTACCAACTAAAAACCGAGCATGATTTTGAAACCTATTTGAGCAAGTGAAGAATCTCATTCCAACCTCGAATACCAGAACAGGGTGGTTCAAAGTCAAACCAGTAGGCCTATCCGAAATGTTCATCTCAGCGCCCATCCGACAGCAGTGCTGCTCAGCACGAAAGCATTACACTACACTTAGTCAACTAAAATAGACAAAGATATTCAGGTCCTTCAAACGAATAAAGGATCGGACACTGATCCTGAAGGACAGGAGACGATTGCTCTTTAATACTTCTCCAGATAACAGCTTACTTATAGAAAAACAGATATCAAGACAGCTCCGAAAATCCACAAACCAGGAATTCCATTAAGACCAACCTTACGCATGCAAAACATTCTCACTCCCGTCAGGAAACACGTGATACCGCATTGTCTAAAAGAATCAATCCACTTATAAAATGCTCTGGACAAACTGATAATAAGTTCTCAGGAAATGTTTTCTGTTAACGTTGAGTCACTTTTCGCCAATGTCCCCTTACGTGAAACGGTTGACTATGTGACACAATTTCCACACTGAACGTTACCTTATCTATTCTTGTCCCATCTTTCAAGGAGCGCATCCTTTTACGTACTGAAAGCATACGGCTTGACTTTGAAGGACTATCATAAAACATTGATGGCGCTGGGCTGGGTAGCCCACTTGAACCCGTAATAGCAGATACCTTCCTTGGGATGAGTGAAAAACAAATACACAGTCATATCGCTTAGTTCAGCAGGCATAGGTGTTATATCGATAGCGTTTTGATTTCTACTGATGAGGAATATTTTATTGAATTCTTCGATCACTTGAAGAAGACACTCGGCCACACAAGGAAGGAAAAAGACAGGCGGTGACCAATCAGATAAGGTGGTGGCGTTTGGATATGATGGTCGCGGGTTCGAATCCTCCCACCGCCGGTCAACTTCCCCACCCAGCGGCCCTCTGCTGGCCGCGGTTCCCTTCCTGAAAACTGATGTACATTGTTATTTCATTAATAAAGAAAGTAAAAAAATAATAAAAGACAACAGTTTAGCCTTCCTAGATATTTTGATGACCAGATGTCCAGATGGAAAAATGCGAAAGATAGTTCACCGTACAGCAACTCGGGGTGGGCAATACATTCAGTTCTCTAATTTTGCACTGGTGGCCCAAAAACCAGGTCTCGTAAAAACAGTTGTCCATAGAGCAGTGCAGACAAAATGCCAAAGTAAGAGAAATTTCTGACGGAGACTCTCAAGGCAAGCAGATACCCTGATAAGTTCATCGAGATTCACAAAAGAGAACGACCCAAAGGAACTCCATCCGATTCAGTGGAGAAAAAACGAGCCATAATCACCCTACCCTTCGAGGGTGATCATCTATTCAACCGAATCAGCTAAAACCTAAACGGAAGGGAGAGCATGTGCCCAAGGGGTTAGTGAAAGAAATGACTCATCCTTCACCGGACTCGCCAATCGCGAAACATCTTAGGGTCTTCGGTCACTAAATTGACCCCGACCTAGTATTCGCAGTAATTCTGCGGAACCATAATCGGAGACTGTTGGCCTTTTGTGAGGATTTCTTGATCAACAGGCTGAAGCCACCGCTTTATGCACTGTTGATCCACAATTTCAAACCGTTAGCCAATCGGCCATAACCAAACATTTTCTTGATTTTGTCTACGCCGTTTGTTTTTTATTATGTTGCTTCTCGTTTCATTCTAACATGAATAAACATGTTTCACGTGCGCGATTTAGAAGACTTAAAAAATACTTGAATTTCACAATCTGTGTCTTCCATCAATCTGATTCTTCTCTCTTGGTACTGGAGATAGAAGTAACAAAATATGGCAGCCAACTTTACTAGTTTAACGGGTTTATTTATGTTGGTTCGATCTGTCAACTTCTAGTTTAAGTGGGTGAAAGCGTTTTTAACGAACGGTTTTCATGCCTCAGATACACTTGGTTAACCGTCTGGAATGTACTGTCAGTTTGATTGAACATTTCGATTGAATAATTCGTTCCATTTATCCAAGCTGATCTGACGGTAATGTTTCAGTAGCGGATCTGTTCACAATCTCGTAATTCAACTTCAGCTTACTTCCTGACCATCCTGCCTTAGTAAATACTCCACCCCGTTTCTGATTTTATGTGAAAAACCCCTGAGAACAACGATTTTATTAATCCATACAAATAATCATTTAGAAACTGTCTGGAGACTTCAATACTTTTTGAAGCTTGACCGTTCTTCTGGGAGATGGCGCAATGTACTTTCGTTAAGCTGTTGACGGTAGTCGGGGTACAACAACTTGGATCATTTAAGCTTGCACACACTGTTATCATTGTCTAGCTACTAGCAACACTTTCAGTAGCCAAAGCAAGAATTCTATAGTTTTCCTTGAGAATAGTTTTCCCTCGGGAGTCTATACCGAAAATGATCCTACGGGAAATAAGTCCTGACACCGTGACACACTTTGATCTCGCGAGTACTGTGTTAGCGAAATCACGAAGGAAAACCGAATGACATCCTTAGGTTCGTATGCGAATCGCGTTGGCAGTCCTCACGCACAGTGTCCCATAAGCAATGAACTTATGGTTGCCTATAGCGCTCCTGAAATCAGGGGTCGATGGCTCCCGGGCTTAGCATACTCCTACGACTGACTATAAACATAGATCGTACTATGTAGTGCCAGGCTCATGAATTATGGTCTAAAATCCATAAAATTCAGTGTCAGGTACTTGGACTACGAGAAATACTATAAAACAAACTTTTTCTCTCAGTTGATAAAAAGAACGCCAAAGCCCCTAGCCATAGGACACCTGAGGACACCTATCAAACTCTGTTTGATGTACTGCCTTAGGGGAAAAGGGAGCAGTTTTATTCACTCCACGATAGCTACTCTCTGAAACTTACTCCTTATGCAAGATTCTATGGATAAGTATAAAGTCCATGCAATTCTTCTCATCCAGATACAAACTTTATTTGTCCAGCGATGGAGTTTATGGAGTTCGCCGTGAGAATGATACCTGGAGTGGACTCATCGGGGATTTGTTAAGCAAGGTGAGTGAACTTTATTCCCAAACCCCTCCCTTTCCCCTCTAGCATGGACAGTGGTGCAGTTTAATGTTCTGTGCAAAAGATTCTTGTGGAGAATAGAAAAACGCACTGGTTGCCTGACACAACTACTTGCGGCTGGGGTCTTATGGTGTAAAATAGTAATTTTTATATATTTGGTTTTTATTCTGTTTAAGCCCAAATTCTGTTGATTATTTTGGACTTAAACGTGATATTCGATGTCCTTGTTTAGTTGTTCAGAAGCATTTTGTAACAGCAACAATGATAACAACTATAATGACAAAAAGAACAATCAGGACAATGCTGAGGCTGCCAATTTGTGTACTTGTGCGCGTAAAGGTTATGCATTTGCTTATTTAGGTTTGGATCTCTGTATCCAAGCCTGTGATCTGCGGGTCATGGTTTAGGAGCCATGCATCACTGGCTTACCACGGGGCATAAATCGAAATGTGCCGGACTGCTCTTGAATCGTGCAAAACTCAGCGGCACAACTGCGCAGCGGATTTCGTTGCAGTGAACGTGGTGATCTAACTAAAGGACTTTTGGTGTATCTAGTTTTCCATGGTAATTTTTGGTCATGAATGAGACAAGCTTCAGTTAGGAATTGATTCAAATGTACCTCAGAGTGAATCTCGAGCCTCAAGCTGGCAGGATTAAAGTGTACAGTTCCTCATCCTTGTCGGTAGGACTCAAATTGGAGTTCTAGAAAACTTCGGATTTAGATGCTCAAACTTGTCTGGAGCTTTATTACTGACACTATCATACTTTAATCGATTATTCATGAAAATATTTTATTGTAAACACTACGGGAAGCCAGAAAATCCATGGCATCTAAAGGCACAAATGATTTTATAAGTCGGTCCACAAAATCAGTCCCAGTGATGTTTTTTAGTCCACTGGGAGAGTACATTGTGCCTCTATGACCTTTATCCGATGAATGGCAAGAAAGCTCTGGATTATCATTTGTCAGCTAAAGGTGAAATAATAAAACAACCAAGGATACCACGTAATGATTGTGCCAAGGAGTTATAACTTTCCAGATATCATTTAGAGAAACCGTTCTATTTTTTGACGGATGAACGGTTGTTGGTAATCGGAGGAGGGGTCATAAAAGATGTTGTATACGCTAAATTACTGAAAGAATTCTATTCCCAGTCTCATGAGCGTTACAAGTGATACCTTTTTTTCTTAATAACATGGCGTGGCTGTCGGTGAATTAAACTCGAAGATAAAAAATACTGGGGGAGTTTCGCCACTTTGATGGAAAACATTTTCCAAATAAGCACGGCAATTTCATTTGAGGCCCTACGAGTATGTATACAGAATGAGTTCATTCAAAAAGCCTATGGCATTTTGTAGACAGTTTTCATCGATTAATCAAAACTAGTCTTCAGTAGGAGGGTGTGTTGTCTTGCAATTAGATTTCTCATTTCGGTATTATAGAATGTATATAGGCAGGAAGAGGACGGAATTTAACCGAATCCACAGAATATTGGTACTTATCAGAAATTCCAACTTTCACAGAGAAAAGCGCCACTGGTTTCAAATCGCGTAGGAAATTTACAAGTATGGAGACATTGGAATAGCCTAGTATTAGGTACATGCACAAAACGATTGGCAGCAACTGCATTGCCGATCGTGTATTTCTGGGTCGAATATATACCTCCTTCCGTCCATGTAACATACTTTTACAAACTTCTGCTATGTAAAAACAGATAGTAAATTTCATACCAATTCTCCTAACCATATTCTACCGTTATGCAGAAAATATAGCAGTGGAATAAAGTTAGTTTACTCGCAATCCACTTTAATCTGCATGAAGCGATAGTCAAACTGATCCATAAGTACGATCCATATATTCATTACGATGCAGCTTGAAGCATGATATTATTGGTAATGCTATCATAGCTCTTTTTCCGAGAAGCGAAGTCACACGGAATCGCAATAACGAAATTCGACATTGTTCCGTGGAATTAGCCACAAAATAACTTTGCTACCGAATTTTTGTGCTTCATAGTAAGAACGCCAGTAAAAAGATCAATTCTCATATCCATATCCGCGTCATATTCGTTGCGAAAAATCTTGTTTCCAATTCCCTTTGAGGGCAGTGCTCCGCAATAGGTCAGACAGTCCGATTACATCTTAAGAGGGATGTCAAATGAATGTCGCCCAGTTTTGCTCGCTAACCGAAATGAACTACGGGATTTTTTTTTCGCCCGTTGTCGATACTTGCTGTTTACTGACTATATTGGGTTCATGTATCTCATTTTCTTCGTGGTTCCATGCTGGAGATAACCTTGTGCTCATAATGTGTCAATACACCAGTTTCAACATTTCTTGTTCATCCCTAGCAATGTGACTTCATTATGCGGTCCTCGAGGGATAGCATCATAACCAAAGGTCCTCCGTGATAAAAATGACGAACCCTAAACTATTGAATCTGTTTTATTGATCTCGGAGCGGGATTGAGGACAGCAAAAAGCTGTTCGCGGCAAACCATGCTAGTAGATGACCAAAAATCACCAACTGATGACCTGACTTGGTGGACTTGTAGAACTTCCTTGGAACGTGGCTCAAAATAGCCTTTGCATAACAAGTTCCCGGGTTCAGACGAGTATCAAATGGTTTCACGTCTGCACCGTCTGCATGTTATTTGTTAACATTAAAATCGATGTTGTGCTTAGAATCCTAATCACAGTTCTTTTAAATGCTGATCTAGGTGCACTACAAAGTATATTCTTTATTCTCTTCGATGTTTCCGAAAGGCCAGCCGTTAGTTAACTTGCTTCATTTGTTGCAGCGCATCGACATGATTGGGGCTCAGCTAACACACACGGTCGAGCGCGCTGTAGCAATCCGTTTTCTGGGTTCGTTCATGGACGAGCAATCGGGAATTATGACGGCCAGGCCCGTTCGCCGAGGAGGTCTTTTTCTTATGTTCAAGCCGTTCACCATCAATGCTTGGTTAATGTGCATCGGTTCTGTGATTCTCTCCGCACTGCTCTCTCACGCGGTTCACTGCTACTATCTGAGGTCAACTGGACACCAACAACAGCCTGCATGTCCAAACACCGCCAGACAGGTTTCGTTGTCCGAAAACATGTGGTCTTATATTCGCAGTTTTCTCGCTCAAGGTACGCGGGTTTCGTGGTAAGGGTTACTAACAAAATTATGATTGATATGTTTGTAGTAGTATATAGAAGTTTTCATGCACTAATTCACCCAGTTCGGGCTTGATGGATATGCACTGCTGATGATTCCTAACAAGGATGAAACAGCTGTACACTGCTTCCATGGTTTCTTAATGGTGAGTTGAGCGATCATATCACATGGTGAATTATTTCATGGAAATCTTAATTGTACCGAACGTCGGCTCAATTGTGCGATGGGTTTGAGACTGGCTTGGAGGACAGATAATGTGAAACGGTACCTCAGCACCATACTAATAGGTTTATTATTTGAGATGATTAAAGTTAGCCTGTTCTGAATTAATTCAAGATGAAGCTTATGGATTTATGTATGCTAGTGATAACATGGAAATAACCAAAGCAGTTTCATTTTGTGAGTTTGTTTGATGGACATGTGGGAATCAGATTTTTTTTTTTGGGGGGGGAGGGGAGGGTGTTGGGGCTAACCCATGGATTTTCATGCCTCGGATGCAACTTCCCTGTTCGGACATTTCACCAGTGGTCGGTGACTACTTCCACAAGTTTATGTCATGAAGATGCATTTTGCTTGGGAACTTGGTGATTCTAACGGTATCGATTAGCAACGTCTGTAATCTAACTGCGCTTCATTCGATCCCGGTACGCAGTGAAGAATCGTAGAAGCAAACTGTGTGAGATAGCTAACAGTGGTGCCCAAAATAGCACCGTCTACTTCGTTTCGTGTCAGTGCAGTCGATCTCCCGTAAGACCTTTACGAATAACACCGTCAATCCCGTGCGTTTCTGTGCAAGTAATGATGAGGTTAGTGCTGGTAACTTATTTGTCTCCTCGTATAAGAAAGCACATGGCGTCATTTGTAAATGCCCAAACTTATTTCTGTTAACAACTATACTAAAGGGGGACGCAATGGAAGCGATTAATCGTTCTTCTGCTGGGGCAAATCTCTGGAACATGAATTGCTGGGTAGGGTTAACACTGTTATAACACTTATTGGTAGTTTGATTTGGGGCATTTCTTCCGTTCTATCAGATCAAAGCGGCCTACTATAATATCACGAATAATTTTAACCTTTGTCCTCCGAGCATGAAAACGCACGAGCTATGCTCCAGACATACAACCTCATGTACCCAGCAGCCCCTATGTCCCCAGGAATGGCATCGGTCTTGATTGCACAATCCCTTGCATGACGGATTTGATGAAGTATTTCTTCAAAAAAATACACGTTTACGATAATCTAGTATTGTAATTTCTAAATGAACACATTTCGTCACGTGTAAAATACATATTGAAAATCCCCTGTGTAACAACGGTTTTGGTAATTGTATAAAACACGGCTCGACTTATCCTAACCTTTGTTTCTACGATCATATAGGGAACGGGGTCTGATGACGCATTAGTAACATGTCTTCCTCACGAAAAATCCGGGGTCAAACCCTGGATGCGATGGGCGATGCTCATCACTGAAAAGCTCTAGTAACAACGAAACACGAGCCTGGCGCTTCTGGAGTGTGGGACCCCCTGGATGACCTGAAGTTGATACGTGAAACTGTTTGTTTGAATGGCATAGCAGCATCAATCTCACACACTACTTATAAATAATTATGGTATATATAGATTTATATCTGTGAAAACAATGAAAACATGAGCAAGAGGGCATAAGTAAATGATTCATTATTGCATCAGCAGCTGAATATCCTGATAACAAGTGAATAAACGTTAATGAGCTAACAAACGCCTTTGGATTAGACTAGTTCAATATGTTGTGTGTCTGTCTGCTGACAGCTGTATTTAGCTGGTTGATGGATAACTCAGTCGTCACGATCAGTGAACAGGTAATTGATCCATGGTATAGATCATGGAGTAGATTATAAACCGGTGCTGTGCATTTCACACCAAAAGTAAAAATGGTTCGCAACTCGAAAACAATACAAACTGATCAGCTTTAATCCTATCATGATGTAGCTGCATCCTTCTTCTATAGTTGATTTGTCTCTGGCTATCGTAAAGTACCGTTGGCTGGACTGAACAAGCATTTTCTCACTGAAGTTCAGGTTATTGAAGAAATCGACGCTGCGCTACAAAGACACGGTGGTGGTGGTTTTTTATGTGGCAGAAGATTTGATGGATTATTTGCCGTGTAATGTGAACGTCTAACTTACTACCGAGAACCATACAAGGATTATGCAGCTGTTTCACCCCTGTTGGGAATCATGAACAGAGCATATTCATCACCTCGGAAGTGGGGGGCGGCGTAATTGTCTGAGGTTTGCAAAATTCGAGGACATATGGGCGCTGCATCATGTTGTCCTGTTGCTTGGAAACCGTTGGGACTCAACCCCGGCGGGTGTAATGGCTAAAGCGTTCGACTTACAATCGTTCGTTCCGAGTTCACGTCTCAAATCCGGCGCGGCGGATATGCATCGCTGATGCTGACTAACAAAGATGAGATAGCGGTGCAGTGCTTCCATGCTTTTTAATGACTATTTAGACGCCGAGGCTGCATGAGAAATCATTCGGAAAAAAGCACGGCACTATGTCACACAACTAACAGGTGATGTGTCCGTTTGTGATGCACGTTGTCCAGAAACATGTTTATTCTTCTCCACGTCGGTGCTATGACAAACGATTAATGTTTTTAGACAAGAAACATTGAAGTGATTAGACTTTGCGTTATTCAGCGTAAAACGTTCACACTTGCAAGTCGCAGCACAAACAAGTGAAAAAGATTAATTGGATCAATGCTGCATGTCAAATACATCCGAATCTCGGTGAATATGATGACATTTTTACTCTGCTATCTATTTCTTAGAAAATGCCAATTGATGAATTCCTGAATTAGGCAAATTCATAGTTTTGTACTGGCTAGAGCAGTCGAAGTGGGAAATATACAGGTTTTTTGAAGACAGAAGGACATTGCTCCAATAAAGCAGACTTTGCACTGGAAAATGCGAGGTAGTTTCACGTTCTTGATTGAAACGGCGGACTGTGTGGCAGAGCCTTCGGACCATAAACAGCGGGACTTAGATCAGATATTCGAAAGAATGTGAAGAGATAAACGATGAAATAAAGCACCCAGAAGTCAAATTAGTGACATTCCGCTTACTATTAGATCGCCTGTTTGGTTCCTGCTGATGGTGTGGAGATTCGTGACACGTAAAGCATCGTCGGAGTCTCCATTCTGCGCAACGACTTATTTCTCGTGCTATCTCTAAACACCTGAACACTCATTTCGTTCCGATCGGTTGAGTAGTAAGTCAGTCGTCAGCTTGTTTATTTGGATGTTCGTACATTCGTAGATGCTGTATACGTAACAAATCAAACCGTTCCTCACAATTTGTGTTGTCTCTAACGCGACGCGTGTATTTCCCTGTTTTTGGTCGCAACGCCAGTAAAATAAAGTGAGAAATATTACAATTTTTGAAAGAGGTATCACGAACAAAACCGGTATCTTTAGACGCGAGCAAAATTATCCAATTTTTGAACTAGTGAATTTAATCAGTCACTATGTTATGACTCCTCCTGGATAAAAATTTGCCTCGGAAACCGAAAAGTCGGTTGTTTCAAACGCGTTCGTCACCAACGTCTCATCCAGATTCAAAAAGCCGCATGCATCTCCGCTTTATACTTATTTTGACAATAGATGATTTCTTTTGAGATACAAAATGCCTGTCATCTGTCATTTTTCTCCAACTTTCTCCCAGGTCCAGACTGGTACCCAACTATGACCGCATCCCGTGTTATCATTCTCTCATTTTGGCTGTTCACTCTGTTGATGCATTCGTTCTGGCAAGCGGACATTACTGCTCACCTCACGCGTGAAGTTGTGCGCTTGCCGTTCAACACACTGGAGGAATTGGCCAACCAAGACAAAGTTAAACCGCTACTTATTGAAGGATCATCCTCATATGAAATGTGCAAGGTCTGCTGTGTTCGACTTTGCCAAACTTTGTTTGTTTAATGTATTATAACTCCGCATTTGTCTGGTAACCGGCAGATACAGTGTCTCAGGTTATAGTTATAGTTTCCCTCTATTTGTTCGTTTTTTTACGGACCACCTGCATTGGATTGACAATGCCAAAGTAGTGCCCCAAATGCTGTGCGACACAAAATGGAAAGCCGGTTGTGTCAAAAATATTACACGGCCCGAAACTGGCCGCTGCTCTGAAATATTCGAGCACTGTGTTAACCGCGATCGCTTTACAAATTAGGCCTGGTTTGCACGGGCAGGCTGACCCGAGAACTACATCAGAGCGGACGGTTTGCGATATGGAGAAGTCAAGTGCTTAAGTGGGAGATACGAGCATGTTCTGGTATTGTCCATTGTCAGTAATAAAACAATAGGTAAAAGTCAACTGAAATCGTTTACATATATTATGTTATGTGTCTAGCGGCCGAGTTGAATCACAAATGGAATAATTCATTTTATTTTCTGTAAGTTTTCGCGAAAATTCAAAGGAACCGCCAGTTTCATCGCCACAACGATTTACAACCTGTGCAATAAGTGACGGGACGATTAGCGAGATAAGTAAAGTTAACTGTAAATTGGAACCATTCAGTCACACAACTCTAAGTGGAGCCACTTTGTAATTGCATTATCTTATCTATCGAGGACTGGTTAAATCAGAGTGATAATCAGATGAACTTGAAACCGTCGTTATCTCATTTCCTGAAGATATTTCCTTAATCAGTCGATGATGCAAATGAGCGCAAGCACTGCAATTTATTTCGCATGTGATTCAAATATGCCATATCTTCCACGACGCTTGTTTAAGTCATTTTGAAATTTCGAAGTATTTCACAGAATTTCTCATGTCCCTTACGTTTTCCAATCACATTAGTGTTTGATCGATGTGGACTAGAAGTTACCGCAAGAGAATGGAACAGTATTTTCCGAATGGGGCTAGAGATTCTTTGTGGACTAAGTAACGAGTTATATCAACAGATTGAAACAAGGAGTTTACTATCGATTCTGCTTTAAAAAGTTCGTATTCCGGTGCGTTTCAAAAACCACGGGATTCTTCGTTTAGGAGCTTAAAGGTTTCTTTGAAATGTGATCTCAAAAAAGCTATTCATTATACTGCATCGATGCCTAACGGGCCAGTAAGAATCCTGAGGCCATGGGAAATTTGTCATTTTTATCATTTTTGTGACTTGTCGAATTTATCTATGCGTAGAACCTTGCGAATGGAATGAGAATGTAAACAATGGTTTGTGACCACACATTATGCTTGGCCGATGAAGACGCAGCTTCATGCTACGTTGATGCGCAACGAGCCGTTCGGAGCCATCCCGGATAGGCTAGTAGCTTTCACGGTTGATGGATATCCCCGATCCCCATTGTTTATGCCCCAAATTAGGAGTGTTGGTGAGTCGCAACGACAGCAACAACCGTTGTGCAATGGTAATTTGGGCATTGATGTTGGATAGTGAATCATTTCATAGATATATTGTCTCCCATTCGGACCACCGCATATTTAAATAATCTTGAAATGCTGTTTTATTTTTCTGGCCCATTAGTTTCAAATCAGCGGTGTGAATACAAAAATTGCCTAACAACGTGAGAACATTGACATATAATATTTCTACTTAGTTAGTCAGGACATTCTGGAATGAATAAATCATGAAATTTATTTGGAATATCTTATATTATGGAAATCATATCCAATGCGGCCTTGTATAATTCGGGTCTTGTTTGACTACAAATTACCTCATGGTCAAGAAGCGTCTTTGTCTCTTAATTTTTTTCTGTCTCAGAATGCTATGGGAGGTTCTCCGTACCGGCTTTTGTACGAAAGGTTTACCGAGCACAAAGTACGACCAAAAACGATCACAGAAGCCACGGAAATCATCATGAGCAATCCAAATTATGCCCTGATTGGTAGCTATAATCTGCTCTTGTACGTGACACAAAAGCGTTGTGGTCAACTAATGCTGTCCGATCGGGCTCGCGTACAAAACAGCGTCGGGTTTGCAGTGTTGCCAAATGTCAACTTCTCCTATCAACTAGACAAATAGTAAGCAAAATGAAGGGCTCTTTTCATTTGTATTGCTAGTTAATGGTCTCGATTTCGTGGTTGTCATGTAGTTGATCGTTAGCACATTAACACACTTTAGGTTAGGGCAACCAGTCAGTCAGTCATTCAAACACTCACACATACATTCACTTATTCATTCACTCACTCACTTTCCCACAAAGCAAACTCACAGACCGATCGATCAATTAATCAACCAATCCATTACTCACCCAATCAGTCAATCAACCAACCAATCAATCAGTTAATCAAACCAGTATCCAAGGGGGCATACGCCTTGTCAGTCGTCTGACCCTATAAGGCTGATAGTCAGGCGTTCATTGGCCTAGTCGCTGGATGTATTTATTTTGAAAACAAAGTAAACGGAAAATCGGTTTGAATCAAAGCTACTTTTTAGTTTTCGTTCTTGACCACAGATGGTCTACTGAAAAATTTTAGCGTTTTCAGGCATCAGTCCTCTATTATTGGTAACTTGACACTGCTGTTAAAGTGAATTCAGATCAGAACAGGATGCAGTTGAGGGATTCTGTTGAAAACTCTTTGAATTCATTGAAATGTGTAAACTAAGAGATTCTCACATGAAATGAACTGCGAAACGTTATTGATGATTTTGTGGCATTCTTGTCCCATCGTCGAATGAGGCACTATTTTCCAATTCATAATCCATTTCGCGCAAATCCTAAGCATTTCGACTTCCCCACCGGCCAAACGGTGATGAAGACAAAAGCGGCCCGACGGTTCAGGCCGTTCAGTCATCTTCCAGTTTAATCGGTCTCCCGTTACTCGAGTTATTAATCCAGTCATACAGAGCAGGGCAAAATATATTTCAATAGACTGGTTTTTTATGGGTTTCAGTACCGGTAGCACGGATTTTTTGTACCAGTGCAAGTTTTAGAAGCGCATATTGATGGGCTGAAGGGATGCTTATTCGCGGCAACGCCAATAACGAATCATATGAAGGCATTTTTAATAACGAAATTTCCTAGTTTATTAGTCATTTCACCAAACCCTGACCATCCGTTGGTAATATCGGAATAATGTTTTCAGCTGCAAGCCGCTCAGGTTAGAACACAAAGCAGATTGCTAGAGTGGCAGGTCCCGTGATTAACAACGAGAACCGAGCACTGGCTAAGGAATGGGGCAGTCCGGACAGAGGTGAGGTATGATTTTTTGCAACAAACTTAGTCGGCACAGCCGATGCCAAACTGTTCAAAATGAATAGAATATGAAGAAGGGCTATTTTTTCCTAAATGGGAAGGATGATCTTTCGGTGGATTTCATTTCAGCGATAAACTGACGAGAGTGGGTATTCCAGTCTTCTCATCTGGTTATAAACTGCAAAAATTGTACTCGCGGTTGCAAGGATGTAAGAAGATGTTGCTTGGTGGTGCCGAAAGTTCGAAGTCGTTTTGTTTCTGTCCCATGACCGATGTGACAATAAAGATGGATTATGCCTAAGAAACAGGATTGTCCGGCAAGTCCGGCTACACTCACGTGGATGACATACGGGTTAAATACTTGAGCGACTGCACAGTAGGAAGGAGGATAGTGAACTAACCATTCGCCCGAATTCCGCAGCGGTCTGGTTTGTGACAAGTTCAAAGGTGCATGGAACCGGCGTTCGAAGTGAAAATCGAAGAAGAAACAGTGTGAACGAGGAAAGTGGGGCAACCAACCAAGGAACCCTGGACGATGCGGACCTATATAAACCTTTTGTGACGAAGGAAACAGTCATGCTAACGTGTATGTGCCATTGGATTAGTTTTCTAACACAAAAGAGTGCCTTGATTAAATAGAGTGTCGGTTGTTCTTCACGGGTTGGCGATTGCCCTTGGAGCCAACGAGTCATGTTATACGTTATTTGTGATTGTCGCTTTTTGATGATTTCATATTTGCACAACTAGTCAGTCGCTTTCTGTTACTACTGGTCATATGTGCTGATTTTGTCTCACCCTATGACCACAGGAATTGTAGCTAATTGTATCTAATATAGACAAATGGAATGATGGTCTTTTCAGAAGAATAAACAACCTCAAGCTTGTCAGTAATCATAGAGATAATGGTTATAATAATAATATTAATGACAATGACAGTGGAATATTTCTCGGGTGCTGCCGAGAGGCATGTCGGTTACAGCGAAACCGGCAAAGCGAAACTTCATTCATGCACGGCAGATGGAGGACCAGTAACTTAAAAGGTAACAGGAATGGATACTGTGAACAAAACAGAAAACATTATGTAATAATGGCGTTTGCTGGATGGGGAAATTTAATGTCATGACCAACCGTATACAAATATTGTGCTTTCCCTCGAAAACTAAAAAAATGGCGGCGAAAAGGAAGTTCTGTTTGATCAGTTGTACACGTTGATTTATGTGCTTGTGTGTTTTGGATTCAGGCCTCCCGTCAGTTTCTTTACGAATTTAGATTGTCTGGACGCAGCTCTCTCTCATTTGCTCGATGGATCGGAGTAAATCAAAAGTATTTCGAGACGGCTTCAAGATCACGTGTGCTTGCGTAACAGTTTTATAACAAATTCATTTGATTTGCTATCAACGATTTAGATTTTGACGTAGTTGCATGCGAATCAGGAAGAGGTAAGCTGATGAGATGCAAAAACTCTGGAACCAAATAGATGCTCGAAATTAAGCCATCTTTATTGGCCCATAAACCAGACTGCCACTAATCATGAGACTCTCATTAAACCAGCTGAAGTTGTAGAGAGTTACTATTTGCAACCTACCGAACGTCACCACACAATGACCAGCGATGCTTTCGGGGGCCAATGTTGCGCTGCGTCCACAACTAGAGGTACTACACTGTCGTCGATTCGGTCAGAAGCTGTTCTCACCAAACTTGTCAACCCTATATTCAGTTAGTGGCCTGTTTGTTACATGCCTCTTGCATGCGAGTAGTGGAAAGGACGTGAAACAGCCACTAAGGCCCAGTACACGCCGGGGGGAGGTGGATCCACAATCGTGAACCTGAAACATGAAATGTCCTTAGGTCAGGCTATCGTCTCGCCTGACCATCTTGTTCGGTATGTCGTACTAAGTCACAAAGAACCATTCGACTGGAAACATTTACTCAGAGGTCAAGCCTCTCAACCAGTTCAGTTGGGATTTGCTCACTCGACGGCCTTCAAGTTACACGTGTTTTTCTTGAATATGACCCATACATAATCAAGGTATGCATTTTCTTGTCGGGACTGCCAGTTCTGAGACAATCGGTATATAGTAGTTAAGCTGATTGAGAGCACAACTGACCGCATTGGCCAGGCGGGTTCAACGCCTGCTGGGAAAAGGTCAGAAAATAGAATCTCAGATACGCTACGCACTCTGATGGCACCTCGTTGTCGTCTGGGTCATTGCTACACCTGACCTAGTGAGACCTTATGTGGTTTTACATCATTCGAAATCTTAGAGTCAGGGGTGCCGGTTTCTACTTCACTCATGTGTGAATCACGTCATGGCGCACAGCCCCAGTTTGCATCTTGAGTTGGAGAGACAGTTTACTCAGTTTGAACGGCATGTGAAGCAAGAATAGTTATGGTGTGGTTATATATATGGAATGGTCTGCAGTAATGCAGAAGAATTAGTGAAATGTACCGCGAGTTCCTACTGTAAAATATATATGCGAGTACTGAATTACCATGAGTTTGAGGGCGTCTGTGGAACATATTTTGATTCAATGCTTAGAAGATGACTCCCGTGATGACCGTGTCAGTTAAAATTCTTGAGTTGAATGCGCTTATAGGCGGTGCGAAAAACCATTACACGGTAATGGCTACCTGGAATAAAGGAGAAGAGGGCCAACCCTGTTAGCCGTACCATCAACAAAATGCGACGACTCATATCATATTCCAGGGGCGGACCAACTTCCAGGCTGCATCATATAATATGGTAATGATGACGGTCATCGTCTAAAGCGGACCAAAAAGGATAGAATAGCAATATGACCATGGTGAGTAAATAGAACATGGTCAATCAAAAATAATTCTGGCAAATGCAGGAAAAGCAGAACATAGCATAAAAGCAATAGAAGGCGAACGGGGCCAGCCGATGCAAACGGCCAGGTATCTTGACTTTACTGGCATACGTGAAACAGGATGGCAGTTAAAATAGAGCGGGATGAAGCCGAAGAAGCTGGACTAAAGTTGTCAGATCCAATATAAGAAAAGATGGCAAACATAGGAACAATGGTATGCCGAAATGGACAATTTCTATGCCGAACACTAGACACATCAAATACTCCTTTGCCCAACTGTACAGATATTTCCATCTTATTCCCAATGCATGCTTGACCTAGTCTGGCTTTGGTCTTCTGTTCGGTTGAGAGAAAAATTAGGCGCGCACAAATTGTCAACAGTACTCGTTTCCGTTATCTCGTTATCATCCATGAAGCAGACGAAAATCGGTACAGAGCATGTTCATCTATTTTGGTATCGTGCATGAGACATGGTTGTTGTCATCATCAGTCTGTTTGTCACCCATCTTTTATCCATTCCATCAGATCCGTTCGAAATATTTCTTCTTTTTTACCCACTGTGGGCCCTAGTGCACAGATGGCCACCTGGCCATGCTAGAAAGTGACAGAACAAAAGAAACGGATTGATTTACATCAAGAGAGATTTATATTTTAAGGTATTTTGTAAAGAAATTGGTTCAGTCAGAAAAAAGACCAGGAAGAAATTACTAGTTATATTTACAACCGTAGATACGCGCGGATATTTGGCAGATCAGTAGCGCCTATCGATTGACTGCAAACCAACTTTTGTGATTCCCATGGAGCTGTGATTAAAGAATGTAAATTTGGACGGCAAGGCTCCGAGATTCATTTACGGAGCTCACTTTTTCGGAGGCTTATCGTACCACTGGGCGTGAATAACAGTCATGAATTTGTGACTTTATCGTAATAATACATTGGAAAATAGTCTGTGAATTAAAGTTGAGACCGGGATTAACGGTCACGAAACAATACATAGCTCTTACTCACAGTTATTGATTATTTGGGTTGAAACTAATGTTTGTGCCTTACTAACTCGGTATGCACATGGCTCCGGCAGCCATAGTTTTCATCTCAGTATTGAACATGCAGTTAATCGATGCACTTCTTCAAATGGGAGAACACTGTCGAGATTGATTAACCTTGTTTGCTCCACGGTATTACTTTCAACCATAAGAGAGTTTCTGGGGTAAACTTCAAACTTTCGACTCAGCCGCTCAATTGAATCGCGGGTGGTAGCCAAGGCTTGAGGACACTCTCTAGAGCTGTTTACCTAATCGGACCCCCCGGCATTGATTTATCATGTTTTCTGTCAATAGTGTCACAATCCATCATCCTATTCTGGTCAACCTTTAGTGCTTGTCTGATAAAGAACCTAATTAAAGGGAAGCATTTATGACTTCACAGTGCGTCACAATGTTACATATGCATCAGTGATACTAAGTAGAAAAATGAATTTGGTAAAATCTGTTTACCAAAGGAGAATAAAATCTTTAATTCGTAATTGTTTTGGTAGTAGAAGGTAAGCGCGTGACTGTTAACGCAACGTCCAAGCTGTACCAGCCGCTTTCTCATTACCGACCAGATGCTTGCGCAGACCGACCTTTTGGGCACTGTCGCTGAAGGTCGTGCATGAACAGAATAAGACCAAATGTGATGGTAAATATATTGATCATGATATCTCATAAATCGGAACCTTATTTCAAATTTAAAACGAGTCAGGCAAGTTGACCGAATTGATAAGTGAGTTTGAAGTTTGGATTAATTGAATGCGTTCAACAGAAGTCCTAATTTTGATGAATAAAATTCCGGATATGACGAGTGACTATGTCATTTTCCACATTATTCCGAAACTGTGTTAAACGAACTCAGAAGTGTCATTCAGCTGACTCACTGAAATCTCGTTTGTATAGTCCTAAAACGTGATCCACTTTACATAGATACATTCGTACGCACGTACTATGACATGAACTAATTGGTTATATTTTGCTCTGCGGTGTTTGAGCAAATGTATTCTTGAGAAGTCATATAAAAGCGATACATATTCTTACCTTATTCTGAATATTTTTGACAGAAGCCCTTAAATAATTTTGACATAATTTCGAAGTGACATAGGTTGTTATTCCCTAGGAAAAATGTTAGCGAAATTCGGTCGAGTTATTTTGGATAGGCAGTCATTCTAAAATACACTTGCAGTTTGTCGACCAAGGCACCAGTGACCATTATCAGCACTCATTGAACGCCTGACTAAAGGACATCAAACTGTCCGCAAACCCGGGGCCCATCTGGTTCAATTTCCGCACACAAGTCACCACCCTGGATTCATTTTTTGCACATTGAACCATTCCCCCTCTTTTTCTTATCGCGGGGCCCCCGGTCGCACCGTTTGAACACAGCCACTACCGCTGCAATCGAACGTTTGTTGCCTCAGTTTCAGCCTCGACTTCAGTACCTCGGACGACCATCGTGCGAATGAACGCGTAGACATGTGAGTATGGTTGTCAATCTCGAAGGCTATTCGATTGATCGCCCTTTCAACTGGTTGCCGTTTGTGCTAACAACACTCGCGCACGCGAAAGAGAGAAAAACCTACTGCCCACATGAGCGTGTGTCAGCCATAGTTCTGTTCACGGGCCATCCCGTATATCAGGTTCTAATTAGATTGTTTATGATTCACGTCGGCGCGCGGAATAGAACCGAATCAGGAGACCGACAAAGTTTAATGATTCTGAAATCGATTTTCTTATCAGCGAAGTGAACTCAGTGGACGCTGAGAGAAAATGCATGTAAAGCCAAGTTTAGTAAAAAAAACCTAAACGTGTATCTTTTTAAACTAATTGATTTTTGTTGTCATTTCAGTCACACTAATTTGTTATAATTATGAAAATCACAGTGAAAAGAAGCACTTAGTAATGTATTGTGAGAAAATCATTGATGCCTAAATCAGTGCCATTTATTTCCGCCGCCTTGAATCTTATTTCGCTGTCCATCACTTGGTCTACAAATGTTACCAGTTTGGTCCCAAAGTTTTGTCAGGGCATTTTGAAATTTTTTTGAATTGAAATTTTCCTACCAATAAAGTCTTTTTTAACAGCTGCTAGTCTTCATATGGATTCAAATCTAGAATGGATCTTATCCGTTCAGCGTTGTGTTAACGATTCCCGCTAAATGAGGACGTGAGTTAGTGCCTTCGGAGACTCGTCCACTGACTCTTACATGTATCTGTCCTTTCTGACTTGGTTTTTTTACCCACTCATCCACGTACTTACTCCGTCGTGTCCAAACTTCTCTTGCAGATCGGTGTACCTCATGGATATTTCAACTTCTGTAATTCTAATAGTCTGCCAGATAACCTGCTTCTTTCGGCCAATCATTTATAAACTGTGACGACTTTTTGTTGTGAACTCAGACTGTCCTTCTTTCAAAGGTATGTTGGAGAACAAGTGGGACACTGTATGCCAGTCATCCATCCCACCAGGATATCCCGTGATACCTCAGTATCAATGAGTATTCATGAGGGGTGCAATGTATCAGCCAATTAGCCATTACCAAACCGTTTATCTGACGTTGAAAGCAACTCACCCAAGCCACGTCAGAAGAAGCGCGTAAGCTACGTCCGAGCATAGGTGGCAAGATAGATAGGGTTCCAGAAATTTGTTAGAGGAGGACATTTTGATAGTACACTTGTTCTCTCCAATGGTTCCCGCTTATTGCCAGTCCAACCTGATATCCTTGGTTTAATCATACTCTACCCTGGTTTATTTTATTCTTCTTAGGCAGGCGTTAGTTAACCCTATGCTTAAATTGTAGAGAAGGATTGCTCATTAATCAGTATCTAAAATGAACGGCACATGGAGCGTACAATAACAAAGTGAAATTTACTTTGTTCCAAAATTCAGTATGACACTGATGAAAGAGACTGGAGTTACGCATCGGCTGGAAACAAAGTGGTGGTTCCAAAATGACACCTGTTCCACCGATGAGACACAGTATCGAGCCCTAACGCTGCGCGATGTTGGCGGGGCAATTATCATTTTGCTCTTCTGCATTTCCCTCGGGTTGTTGACTCTTGGCATCGAACACTTGTGGCATCGTTTCGGACGGTTTCGTTGCATCCACAATGAGCCCAGAAAATCGTCGGAACTACCGAAATTCGAATCAAACTGCCAGATGTCTGAAGGATAAAAAGAGATTCGCTTCAAACTCGACGATTGTTTGAATACGCAAGTGATCAGAACGAAGTAACGCTAATGGAAAAGAAGCGTTTTTCCTCGTATAAGAGTGGTTGCATGCGAAGTATTCTTATACCATGCATTTCAACTCAATAAATTGGCATATGTGAAAACATGATCATTCGTTACCTAAAAAGGAACGTATTATCCCAAATTTACGAGTTTTGATTAATTAGTTTCTAATGCGGCTAGTTCACCGACTTTTCAACGTACTTGGTGACACTACAGTTTACAAAACGACAACCCATAAATGTATCAGCAACTGGGTTATACACGTAAGATGCAGTATTTTCGTTAACTAGAATTGTTTTGCGCATGTTGGTACAAGAGATTTCGGCTCGCGAACACGTAGAGGAATCGGCATTTTCACACAGTCAGTCCGGTATGAACTAGAAATAAAGTATTTTATCATTGCATCTAATTTAGACAACTTTGGCAATCAGTCTTCGGGACAAATTTTGCGGATGAGGGTAGAAATTACCCAGCCAATGCGACGTAGCTCCTGCACGATTCGATTAACTCCCCAAAGCTATGATTGTAATTTGGACCCAATAGCTGGTTTTGCATTCACAGTTCAAAAAATTGGCCTGGCCTATCCTGGTGATTAATTCGTCATTAGGCCAGCCAGTACGATGGCGAATAGACCTCTGAGACCGTCTGCCAGTCGGTTAAAGCGATTTTCGGATGAGTCCCTTCTTAGCCTGAGGCTATGAGTGCGTTTGCTAAGGTGTAGTTTCTTAGAAGGGAAAACCGTGTGGATAGGAAGAGTCGTCGAGGAGTCTATGGTACAGGGGAGATACAATTTGATGCGTGATGTAATCAACAGTTTCTCATAACGCTAGAACTAGCTTGACCTGAAAAAAAAAGAACCGGTGGTATTGGGGTATATTTTCTATCCCTTCTGGAGCTAACAGGCACTAGACACAGGTGATCAGCGAGGCATTTCACACTTGATTGGATGATCTATGAGCTAAGTGCTTCCGTAAGGAAAAGAACTGCTTTATTTTTCGCGGTCTGTTGACTCTTATTACCGTGTAGTTTAAAGACAGTGGAGTCCGGCAAACAGACCGTCAGAGCGAAACTCGCGACAAAAGAAAACACGAAACAATCCTTAACACAGAAGAAAATATCGCTTTTGACAAACGACTATTTAAGTCACATTTGTCAGCTAAAACTGTTGGCCTTTTAAAATTGAGAACGCTGAACAGCTAAGAATACAGAAATAAATCACGCAACGAGCCCGGTCGGAAAGGGAGAAAATATATCGACCGGAACTTGATCTTTATGGATGCCTAACGTTTTTATTGAGTTTTGGCAACACCTTTGCGAATGCTAGTTGTATGAAATGAGCAGAATCGCTTTCATCTCGAAGATCACTACTATACTTTCTTTAGCATACACCTGATTTTAACTGTACTAGCAGAGAATAGGGTAAGTTTTTTGCGAAGCGCTTCGGAATACTGCAGCTCGTCATTTCGGTTATGTTTGCACGGCACTGTGTGTGAAACACCTAGTTGAATATTGGCTCACCTGGTCTCGCAGCCTATTTCTAGTTCTCTTGGATAGTTAACGTGAAATAAATTTATAAAACTGTTGGTTCCATCGTATTGTTACTAGGGCCCCAGAAAATGGTTGGTTGCTTGGTTGGTATTTCAAGAATGACAGTTACTCTACATAATCCAATAAACAAACGCGGGGATAATTCGCCCTGCGGCTAATATGACGGTACCAAATATTTTGTGTATGGCAGTACCTTGGAAAAAATGCAGAAGAATTGTCTCATGAAGGCGCAGGCGATTCTAACGGCTATTAAAAACTAACGTTAGTCGGGAATAGGCGTGAAATTTCTCCCACAATTAATTATCTCTAATGCAGTTTTTTTCGAGAAAATTTGAAACATCAGACAAACTATTTGAATAGCTGTTTTTCCGACTTCATACACGTCAGACGAACTGAATGAAATGGGAAGTTTTTTTTCAGATGCTATCAGCAAATGCTAATAGTACATCCCCCTCAGTTTATTTGTATTAATCTCGCGCTCTGCCCCGGATGGCTTCTCGATTAATGTTTATTCATTGTTTGTTATTTATTTATTTATTTATTTGTGTGGCTGATAGGACGCCTTTCTTGCTGAAACGCAAGACACATTTTGCAATTATTTCGGTTCATCAGGTATGCATATTTGGTGCTCTCTGATTCTATCAAGAAGGTTCTTGGATGAACGTCAGAATCTCGCTAGAGTCATGAGTCCATTTGACAACTACACAACATCTATATGCACACTACTTATTTCATGGATTATAGCGTGTATCCTGTATACCGCCATATTGGTCTGGTTGTGTAAGTATTGATGCTGGTTGGCACGCTTACTACGTTCCGGATCATGTCGGCTTTTTATTTCTGTTCTTCTCAGGTAGATCCCTCAACCCCTTCGAAGATCGTCGTCCCAGTGCATGCAACAGTATAACAAATTACCAACATGTAGCGCGGCTCTTAAGGTCACCCGTGATTAACTAACTAATAAACCTCAAGTAATCCCTCCCGTATCGTCAAATGAACTTACAGTGGGAAAAAGAAACTTACCGTATTCCCACAAGACGTATATCTAGGCGTGGCGTCAATTTAAAACTGAAAACCTGTACAGCGATTATTTTTCTCTACCAGCATCGACGGCGTCACGTGGTCCCGACGCTTGGCCATCCAATGATGGCCTTGGGTTAAAAATCTAAATATACAGGACACGTAGACCCCAGAGCTAGCCTTACAAGCTAATCATTCACGTAAAATTACATCATTTAACCGAGATCCTAACGGCATTTTTTAATTCCCAGGTTTCTAACCAGAAGCACTGGAAGTCGATTGATCGAGAGAGTGTACTGTTTACTGTTTGCCATATTGTTAGTTGGATCATAGGAATAGTATATCGTAAGATTTATGACCCCGACCAGGAAGGTTACTCACAACCTTAAAAGAGGTGATGTAAAACACAGTATTCTTTGTCTTTTCATTTTGTTCGAATCATAGAACGAAATGAACGAGAAGTCATTTTACTTAAACTGGCTTGCGAATGTCTACACCTGTCTCATATCAGGTTCGTGAAACTTACCCATCGCACTGATATCTTCTGACAGATATTTTGATTTCCATGCCAAATTCAGATAACTACCCAAGAAGGCGTAAACACCACAGATGTTTGTGAAAATTCTCTCATTCGGGCTGTTCTCTCGTCTAGCCTATTAGATTGGAATTTTGGAGTTTTCAATGTGAAGGCCTATAACACTGCATCCGAACTTCATCCGGTAGAATGAAACATTTGAATTTGTCACCCGTGTCTGTCGGTCGAATGATGAGCAAAAGTATTTCACTTGTAGCATTTTTTAAAAATTGCATTCACCCATATAATATCAGATTTGCTTAATTACTTTTTTTCAAGCACCGATTGCGGTATAAGCGAAGCGTGAAGAACGGGTCACGTGGCGTGAACTCTCCAAGATGAACTAAATAGAGAGAAATAGTCGACAGGAGGTAGATTGTACTCGGCCTGTCTTACATTCAAACGGATACAATTGAGTCGTATTTAGCTTATGATTGCTTTGTCGAAGCCAATGCAGAGATAACATCTATCGAATAGACGACCGCTTATTGCGTTATTCACTGACTTGCACGCAAACAAATGCTCCTATATCTGATCATTTATATAATTCCTGGCAATTTCGTACTGTATTGTCACATAGAAATGGAATATGAATCTCCACTTAGCTGATATCTGTGCTGTGTGCACGTGAAATTGTAACGCCATAATTTTCCGGCTAATCCGAGCTGGCTTTGCTTCCAGAGATGCAGCACCGAAATCGATGGGGCATTATTCCAAAATGATGTTGACTTAACAAGAAGCCTCCGTTCAACACTAAACCAAATGTGTGCAACGTTGTTTTGGAAAACTTGTCAGATTAGCAAATGAAAAAGTTCGTTAGACAATGAAGAAACTAAACTCATCAATGAGGGCCATGAAAACACCATACTACCGTTTAACCACATTTGTTAGTGTGTTTTGACAATGTAGACTTTCAGTTGGAACCGTTCACTCCGGATTTTAAGGCCCACTGGGACTATGAAAAGTCTCGTGGCGTAGGTAATTAGACTTAACTAATGAGAACAAGCAGCAAATAGTAAGCGAGGACATTAGGACAGCACTGCAGTCATATCCGTGGGTTTTGAGCACTCCTGGTGCAAGCTACAACTCAGCATGAACGGTAGGCGATACACGGTCTTCAACATATTGTACCAGGGGAATAGTAAACCGGTCAGAATAAAGGTGCGCTAGCCCACAGCAGTACCGTAAAGTTAAAAAATAAGAGTACAAAATGATAGCCCACTACGTGAGCCTTCATGAGTTCTGAGTATCGTTTTCTGGCGTTGAGTCGTTCCTGACTAAGGTTGAGAGATTGATTTAATCAGCTGCAACATAAGGCAAAGACAGCCTAATTAGGTCAGTAGTTAGCTGAACGCTCTGATCTAATCCAAAATGCAGTCACAGCTCACGTGCACCTCATGTACGCGTTGTTTTTTAAAGCCATTTTTTCAATGGCTCTGTAAGGCCGCAAATGAGGACATGCGTCTGGCCTTGTGTGTATGCAAGTAGTTTGGTGAAGTAGACACATCATTTGTCTGGGTAGGACGAGAGGTAAGCACACAACGATGGGCAGCAATTCTTATGCCTTTAACCAGCAGGATAAAATGGATGAGTTCGCTTCCAATTTCATCAGGATTCTGGAGATCATGCAAGAACTTGTAGCGAAAGTCTGTTCATAATGCAGACTAATCATCCCAAATGCCCTGTTTGCAACATACTTATAATTGGCAAAGAACTCAGTGTATTCCGTTCGCACCAATTGTGTGTACTCAACATTGAGATCAAAGCTGTAACGGTTATGAGTGCGCAATGTTGAATCGACTTTTCCCCCGATTTCGATAGTCTGAACCAAAATCAAGCCATTCTGTTGTCTTCGAAAAAGAAAAGAAATCAAACATTTTATCCGTACATTTGTTCCTCGATATTTCTCGATCATTCGATGAATGAAGAACCCAGCTCTGACGTGGTTACCGCACTGATGAAATCGGATCGGAAAAAGTCACGAAGTTGGTATAGAGATGGCCTTCTCACTGTGATAAAATGCCACTGGGAATGTCAGCATGGATGTCATCAGCGAAGGTTTCTCGACGCATTCTGACATTTCTTTGCAAATAATGGTAAGACAAACCAAAAATTCAATTCAGTGGCAGTAAGTTTTCTGGTAAGCACATAAGACTATGAACTGGCTTGTTATCGCAATCTATGAACTGACAAATGCCAATGCAAAAAACGGCAAATAAGACCTAAAAAGACCTGATGATAATGGTGGAAACAAGTGTAATTGACGTTTACACCTTCAAACAGCATGCACACGTAGATAACACTGCCAGCGTATCATATTGCACCACGGGCTCCTGACGGGACAAACCCACATTTCAGACAAACGAGAAAAACGAGCAACCTGAATTTGGAGCGAAATTGGAGTGCGAATTTGGGCTAGTTGTGACAGCCAATGAGGTGTGAATAGAAGTCTCGGGTGGTTTTCTTCTTCATGACCACAGTTCGCGCTTGACAACCTATTGTAAATATTTATGTGGAAAGGAAAGCATATGCAATTTGAACGAATGATCGGATGGGAACGGTATTGGAAGTGAGATCAGTGGGCAAATTATGAACATGGCCTGCCAAAGATAAATTAGCCAGTCAAATTTGTGTTCCTTAGTTTGGTGGAACGCAACTGAGCTTTATCAGATCAAGAAATGTCCCAACTGAACTACGTTCAACTCCCACCCGCCTAGAGGAAATCGGTGAATGACTATGGCTGCTGCTATTGAATTCAGCATGCACTACCAATGCACAATTCACCACTATAAAGCAATACAAGCAATCCTTATCAGATTGTCTCATTCACCATGTGGAGTAATGCCACCACTGCACATTCACTGAGCCCGAGCTGAGACTCAGATCCAAAGAAACGAATGGAAGGCGAACACTTGCCTAGGACCCGATACCGAATAGTTTATCAACAAATTCTGTTACTGAACTAAACGTCGTGAACTAACTCATCAAGGCTGTCAATTCAAACCCAGTTTCAGTTCTGTTCGGTTGATGGCAAATTATCGACTAGTTTGATCGAACAGTTTATTTGCACCCTGTGGACTTTCACTTGTGACTTGAACTTCGCAATGTTTGGCATGTTTTTCCGGAAACAAAACAGCCTAGTCCAAATAAGTCGGAGGATTGCAAATTCATTAAAAAGGAAAAACTGCTTTATGTCGCATATACACTTGAAAAATCACCAGTAATAATTATATGGTATCATTCCAAATTTAGCGCCAGTTGGCTTATATTGGTCTCGGAATGCCATGGATGAAGCATGAGGTTCGCCAGCAGATGAGAGTTCTTCGTACTTGGGCTTGCTTGGACCACATCCGTTGATAAAGTTTGACATTCGTTTTGGTTGCACATTCACTGAATCCGTTAGATTTCTCGTCAAGCAAGGTGTAAGGCTATTCAACAAACATTTGTTTTGTGCTATTTTCTATCATCGTTTAATTATGACAACCGTTTTAAAATCTGATTTTTGAGATAGCCAACTCCAACGGCTTCACTCGTTCATCCCGATTTTAGTTCAACTCCCAACCCTGTTTTAATCAAGCAACAACGATCAAACGGTCTTTGGCCACTAAACCTGGTTGTCCTTTACTCGTCATGGATCATGTGATATAGACTTGCTCAGGCCGATATTTATTGGCGAATTGCTTCCAGTCTGTCGGACTCAATGTCTCTTCTTTAGTCTCTATTTCAAATGGATCCTCAGCTCGTATATGAGAACGCTGCGAAAATCAAACCATTTATACTCTCTTTAGAATTAGGAAAAGCAGTTGGTTCCCCACCCTGATTTCCGGCTTGCAATCGATCAGATCCTTGGCCCGTGCATAACTTACCCGATTGCAAATGAGCTTGCCAACCACCCCTGTAACCCCAGCAATATCCGGCCTCACTGTCGCATTACTAATAGCAGTAAATCGAAACAGTCTTGCGTCTCCGACTGTGGCTTGCAGCCTCAATTTACAGGAACCTCAAAGCTGTGATAATAACGGCCCTAAAAGTAGCCATAATGGTAATAAAAAGGGCTATACTGGGACGTTCTGAGGGTTTATCTAAGGCAGAATTTCTCAGATATCAGTGGATGAACGGAATTGCAGTAGGGGTTAGTACACGGTGACATTTTCCGAAGAGTAAATCACGTGCAGCTTCTTAGAATGACGGTTAGATAGGCAGTAATTACTTTTATTTAAAATCAATGGAGAAAATAGATGATGCTATGCCGGGAGAAACGAAAAATCAGCCTGTTCCATGGGTAGTTAACCAATCAACATCCCGAATTTCATATTTGTTTTCATTCGTTGAATATCTTTTGCCTACGATTTTAGTTGCTAATAAAAGAAATACAAAGAGGTGCATTAATTTCAGGGGAGCAAAAGCGGCCGTTTGACCGAAGTTGCGGGGATGATATGAATACACGACATTAGCCCTCCTGCACTGACACTGACAGCTTAAACACTGCCGTTTCAAATCGACGGCTGCCGCTGACAAATCAGTTTTAGAGCACCAAATTAAAGTCACTAAAAAATCCATGCACGCAAAAATTGAAACTTTTAGTGTTTTAGCTATGTGAAGTCATATTCTTACCCATCAGTTAATGTGGTCAATATCATTTTAGATGCGCTTTTCAATAGACCACAAAAAGTTGATTCAAGACTCAGCAGACTGGTGACCCGAATTTAGTTGATCTGTCAATCAGAGGAATACGTCGTCATCAGCGTTCTGTTCGTATGATTTCGCGAATTTGTGATCTACTTTACCAGAACAAACATTTGTCCGGTTTTACTTGACCATTGCTGCAAGTACGAATATAGAATGCTACGCTGAAATAAGCGATATAATTTTTATAGTTTCTTCAGGTTCATCAGTTGTTTCTTTCTTAGTCTCTTGGTGCCGATTACTGTTATTCGAACAGAGAAACCAAGTAGTTGGTGATAGTCATAATACCAATTCTGATGTGGTAAGATTGAGTTAACGTCTTTTGGTACTTAATCTACCTCAATTTTGGCCTTGTGTGTGTCTGAAGCTCCCAGTCGGCAAATCATCCTGAACGCTCCGAGAAATGTGTAAAAATTACTGGCGTTTCAAATAGTGTTTATTGAGGAGGCTCCATGTACTGCCTTCTTGTGGCGATGCTTTCACTAAAGGGCCAGAACGAAGGCGAATATCCGGGGCGGTCCACGGCGTTAATCGGTCTTTGGCAATCGGTCGATTTGGGATAACTAAACCCAGATTGCAAGTCAATCACAGGACTGTCTGCTCACGGGGATCTGTGGCGGAGGAGTGAATCGGTTACCCAGGGTATCCTGTTCCAACCGAAATACTTATAGACTGAGCAATCAGTCCAGTGGTTTACGTGAAACCAAGATCGTCCTACTGTCTTCTGGGTTGGACCATTTGGTCAAAGGCTTGGTGTAGGGTTTCCTAATTCAACCTCCTACTTCGGCTTGGGCAATCGCGCAGCGTCCAGCCCTCAAAGGATTATTAGATCCCGACAGGTAATCGACAACGTGGAGATGCAAAAAACTACTAACAAGAGTGGAAACACTGCGTGTTGTTTTTTCCCCTCCTCTTTTCCGCTTACTTTTTCGTCCTTCGCCGTGGTTCGAATGAGACATAATCGATAAGTGGATTTGTCCAAAAATGATTAACGGCACACGTAAACTCATATCAGTTGCCACCTTTGTTTGCCTTATTGTACAACTAGAACCTCACGCATAACGTCAGCGCCACCCTGAATGAGGTCAATCAACCTGTGAACGAAATAAAACCAGTAGCTGATGTTCAGTGCAACGGTAATTGGTTTTTCGACTTTCCAAAGTGTATAATCATCTAGGTTGAGAAGTCATGTTTACTGTGCTTTCCTTATAATTCCTTGCGATTCGTCACTTTAAGTCATTTTTTGATCTATCTAGATTCCAAGCTCTTCATACAATTCCTAGCTGTGTAAGTGTAAAATTTAGAAGTTTTGCTATTGCCAAATTTTCGACAATCACTGGTGCTATTTTCATTCAGCGAAATATGATTTAGAGCAAACTGAGTAGCGTCATTTCCCGTTGACCGATTATAGGTTTTGTCACGTGTTCGTCTGATCACGTGCGTTTGCGACAAACCTTCCATCGGTGGTTCAAATAATCATATCGAGTTATCTCCGAGTTCTAAGCTGACGCTAAACCAAGACACAGGAGGCTATGGCCGACGAAGAAAATACTTCTCGTTTTCGTCCAGCAAGCGTTCGATGGAAGGACAATAACACGAGAGGAGTTCATTCTTGTGCCCGTACAAAAAAAAATGGCGGCAATGGAGACAGATCGACCGGAACTCCCTTACGAAAGCTAAATTCATTAGCTATATATATGAAGTGTTCATCAAAACGTCCGATGTACAACGACTTTTTAATCCAGCCATTTCGGAGCTCTACTGCCGGGGTGCATGTGGGAAGAAATCTCAGACGAAGATCGGTGGCTGCATGTGAATCAGTTCTCCGAACATCACCCGAGTCACCGATTGAAAGATCAAACTGTCTGCACGGGCTAAGTTTGGACACCCTTAAAAATATGACCTACGATAGAAATCGACCATTATCACCGTATTTTTGCTTATGATATTCCACATACAATCAATAAAACCAATATTCATATAGTTTGACAATGAAGCTGATCGTCTTTATGTCAACTCATGTTTGGTTTGATCTTCACTAACCATATTTCTGTATCAGCTCTCTACTGATGCAGACTTATTATTCAATTAAATAATAATTTTCTATTTCGTCTTTTTGACAGATATTATTACTCAGTATTCATAGGTTTCCTCATCTATTTTGCTATAAAATCTGGGGAACCCAGTAGTATGGAGTAAAATGTCTTTCATGAACTACGGTGTGTGCGTGATTTTGAAAGAATTCAGTGATAAGAAGCAACCTAAAGATAGTAGAAAAACCAGTGCAACCATGTTTCTTTGGAAAAAATCGATTTGCAATCTACGAATTATCTTTGGAATCACGGAAGATGAACAGTGACATTTTTGTGGATATTCAGTCACTTAAGCATGAAACTCGGGTAAACTATACGTAACATCGGCGAATGAACGGTAAACACACGGACGCACACATCTTTCTGAGTAATTCGTATACGGATTTTGTAGGTTTTCACCTACAAAACGTCAACAAAACTCATTTGATCTCAGTCAAGAAATGCAACTTTATTCCGTTTTTTTATTACGAAAGTAATATAAACAAGCAGAAGTGTTCTGTCCGTTGTCGATTGCTCATTATTGATGTGCTCCAGCATTGGGAAGTTTGAAAACTCCAAAGGGCAAGTCAGAACCCCATGGTATTGATCAGCTGAGTAAGTCATTAGGGATTAGTGTTAGAAACTGAGTATTTCATGATTCTGTTATAAACCTTTAGTAGTTTATGACTGTGGGCATAGTCTGCCAGGAAGATACGATTCTCAGGGCAATCCTGATTTTAAAAGGCTTAAAATTTCCACAGTTGATATAGATGTGAAAAGCCTTCGATCTCTAAGGAACTCTGGTCCATGCACAAACTAACTCCAACCCGTTTCTTTCCCGTTTGCTAAACCTGGTAGGCCAAGCCGAAAATGGTTTTCAAAGCATTTTGAGAACCATCGATTTTCTTTTCAAATTACTTAAGCACATGACATCTACGAAAATGAACTTATCATAATTCCTAATAATTCAAACAGGATAGAAATTAGTTTTCCACGAGCCTTTGACGATTATTACTATAACTGAAATTGACTTACCAGGATGTAACTGATGAACTAATCAATTGTACTAGAAAATATAGTGACCCATCGCAACTGATATCGCCTCTTTACATTCAGTTTAGATTTCCAAACGCGAGCAACTCGGACGACTGGGCGAAGAAAACTGTTTCGGTCGGTTAGCAACAAAATATGTTTGAAGTCCGCGCTTACCATCTGAAGTGCCTAGATGGCCATTATGAGACAGTCGCGTCCAGAATGAAAAATTAATTCGGCTTTTTGTATATCTGAGGAAGACGAGTAACGCTAAACAGTGATAAAGTTAAATTCACTGCCCGGTAAAAGTCCTAATCGAATAATACCGGGGTCGCGCAGTAACGCTCACGTTGCTCACAGGCCCGTCATTTTTCGCACAAAAGATACGTACGGCCAAATTCACATGACAATCACTTATTCGGCTCACTGTGAATGACGGCCAATGCCATTTGGAAATGAAAAATAGCCGGAACCGTTGAAAGTTACCAAACGTATTTTATGAGGCGTCAGTTCGTTGAAAGCTTGAATTATACACACTGTTTCATGTACAATATCGCCTTTCTTTTCAACTGAAAGGAGGCGTTGCTCGATAAGAAAATGAATCCGAGCCAAGATCTGTGCCGACCTGTCTTTGATTAATACGAGACACTATGGCGATATCCTGGATATTGAGTTGTGGCATTAGAAAAAGTAAGGAAACAATCAGATTCGCCTTGACACTTTTACGGTAAATTTATCATGTCAAACAATATCTGCCATGTATTTTTATAAAAATCTGAGTGTTCGTCTTCAACTTAAATTCCTGCTGAAAGGATATATAACCGTAGTTATTCCTGATTGCTGAGACTTGATGCTGCCTTACTGTTTTGGCTGTTGCAGACGTGCGATGTTCATTTTCATTAACCTGTTCGTCATTTTCCATCCCTAGGATTTGACGTTCAGTAGGCTAGAGAGCTTTTGGTTTTGTTCCATAAAATAGGCTATGTCTTAACACTTTCTGAAATCTTCGACAGTAATGCCGAACTTGATACTGGATGGGGAGGAAGTAACGAATGTGGACGGTTTTACATGTTGCGCATGACAAACACTCGTCTTCCATATCATGCCCTATTTTGTATTCCTCACAAAGAATGAAAGAAGCCATGTGGAAGTCGATAGGTGACTTGGCAACGTGGAATAAGAAAGTGCACGGCGAACTTAGGTAAAGCAGGTGTCTTACGTCCTCGTGGTTGGAGTCCACGTCTTGTTCCCTTTGGATGTTAACATTTTTATAGAAATGTGTAACCGTGGTGAAAAGGCAGCAGTCAGTAAGGTTTGCCTTGATGTTCAACGCTGAACGATGGTGATGTTGTTTTCTTTACCCTGCGGTTGGTTGGAATTTTCGAGAGCGGAGAACCCTATATCCCAAAGCATAAATCTATATCCGGCTGATTAGTAAACTCTATCGGATTCGCATGGATCAGGGGACGTGGATTAATCGATAGTCCAGACACACTGGATAACCGATGTCTTATCCGCTTTGCTGGTACCTTTCAAAATTGGATTCCTCCAAGAGGAGATCAAGCTTCCGATGAAATTGTTCCGAAGTGCCTGATAGTTTTTTTCTTGCAAAGCCCTAATCTGCCACCCAATGCTAACGAGAATTACTTATTTTAGACATCCTACTCGCATCGACATATTCTAGCGATCATGGTGCACAAAAAAGTGAGAGGTCAGACGATTAACATTTCAGCCTACAGAAGAGTGTTCGAATATTTTGTACAGATTTTACCAATTGTGTTCCTTTAAAATTCCAAGGTGGATAGTGGATAAAATAAGCCAATAGAAAACGATATTAAACATCTCCGTAAATGATGCAAGATGAGAAATTACCATCTTTAATTCATTGTTAATCTAAATGCCTCAATCATTTTACTTCATAAATGGAAGATTTCCAAATCGCGTTCATGATAAAAAAAGATTTAACATTTTTCAAGATTATTTACAGCGGTAGAGGAGCCCATTTCAGTTAATTTCTGTCCAAAGGTTCAACGAAATCCTCTTGATGCAACGATATTTGCTGTCGACAGAAAATATATGCTCCAGGCTGAAGTTGTACATAACAGAACTTGGTTATGAAAATTCTTTCTTAATGCGGTCGTGCTTCCCCAGGATTTGCTCGTATCTGGCAAATCCATAATGAGAAATATATTTCAGCGAGTGTTCAGCAGTCACATAAAGGCAAACTAGCAGAAGAAAAAATAGCCAATGAAAACAGTTTAACAGTCTGAAAAAACTGGTTGGATCGGGAGCAGATATTAGCAAGGGAGATGATCCAAACAGAACAGATGATGAAATAAAGACACTCATAAGAAACTACGTATCTGACCGTTCCCGTGTTTCAGGCTGTTCAAAAGATTTCGTTTGGATGGATGGAGAGGAAGATTACCAGATGTTTTTTCGTCAAATTTATTTATAGTGTAGACAATGGTCTTAAGTTCAAGTCCCAAATCCGATGGTCACCTTGGTGACAGACGACAACTGGCTGTATCCGCGATAATTACCGCACTTGACCTAATAAGACCTTAAGTGGTTTTATGATACTTCGAGTTTAGAAGTCACGGTTGCCGGTTCCGCGCATCTCACCCCGTATAGTGAAGCCTAGTGGCTATTATGATATCCTTATTCTGCTACACGTACGCTTCGAACGTTTTATAGAAGAAATATCTTAGCAAGCTTTTTTCCCAGAGCAATTCGATTGGTAACCAGTTTGTAAATATCCAGACCAAACGACGTAAGGAGTGTATCGAAAAATCGATGCGCCATGTATTGGTTTTTATTGTGAATGATATAATGTTAATAACACAGCGTTGTTGGTAGATGTAATGCGCCAACGTTTCGACTACCGTGGGTAGTCTTTCTCAAGGCAAGTTTTACAATCAAATTTGATTGTAAAACTTGCCTTGAGAAAGACTACCCACGGTAGTCGAAACGTTGGCGCATTACATCTACCAACAACGCTGTGTTATTAACATTATATCATTCACAATAAGAAATATCTTAGTTTCAAATGGTAACTTAAAGTTGCTGGTTTTGAGCCTCTGTACGAAATTCTGCTAATGTATTGCCTACCGTACGGCCTACGGCTTGATCGAAAATATGGCGTGTGCATTTTATTTTTCGAAGAAACACGTCCTAGCCAAAACCGCTGATAACCAAGACCCACGTTTTAACTCACAAGCCATAGGCAAATGTTAAGTAAGTATCAGAGGTGTCCAGCTAAAAGCTTTTAATGCAAAACTGCAAGGTAAATAACCATTTTTTGAATACTTGAATTGTTTTAAAATGCTTGAAGAACTAGGTTCAACGTCAAAGCTTCACGTTCGATAAAATCGATGCCCATAATTAGTGTGTTGGTACTAGTAATGTGCTAACCACACAAATTTGACATGCTGTGAGCGGACAATGGAGACTTGGTCCACTAGTCAGTGAAGCATTGCACAATTAGGCGAACGGAAGGAAACCGTTTATGCAAAACAATCATAAGCAAATTAAAGCGGAATTTTGCTGCTCATTTTATCACTTCATCTCTGTAACTTGTTTCTACTCTGTACCGTGGTTTATGTCTTTACCGGACGGGACTGAGAATTTGACAATTATTAACCGAGCACGAATTCGGTGAAATAGGAGATCAAGATGAGTAAACTGTATGACAATTGTGCTCCAGAAGAGCCCAAATTTGATACCGAAATTTTTACTGTTTGATCCGAGAAACTTGAATAACCCGCGCAAATACTGACATCTATACTGGACGAGTGAATGCACGCCGTTTGTTCCGCAAAGACATTGCAGTTATGAGCGTTTGTCTCTAAGATTCATTAACCCGGTCTGAAGCGATGGCATATAGTACTCTAAATACTCGATATTCTGATTCGTCATAAAAGCATTAAATGGTATGGAAACGTGGTTTTGCGTTAGGCAGCTGCCTTTTTCGGTGGGATTCCTACAGTGGGAAGAAAGGTTTTCTGGACATCGGTTTGCAGGAACACGCCTCAGACCACACCAGGGACAAACCAGACGGAGTGTTGGGCAGGGTTTCCATTCATTGTTTGTCTCTCTATGTACATCCAAATACGCAATGACATGTGTTCATCCGTGTCTGGAGGAGCTTGGAAGTTACAAGACGCTCCAAAGATTGTCGGAACTCGTATATGGAAAAAATCTACTTGAAAAGGTAATGGCTGTATAAGACACATCGCACCACTGGTGTGAAAAAATACAATTCTCGAGGGAGGAAGGGAGAGCTGAAAATTCATCACTATTGTGAGCCAAAGAAATGACTCATTTCTGGTGCTCGTGTGATAGCAACGAAACCATATTTTATCTGTCTGGTTTGCACCAAATCCTCAATTTGTTTCAACACGCTACTAAGCAAAGGTAGGGACTCACAAATGGGAAATGTGTTAAATGGCTCACCACTTGTCACTTTCCACTTTTCTCCTTGTGCCACTAACGAATGACCATCACGCCTCCATTTGTTTCTAGTCTGAAAGAAAATAAATGTGCTTAAAGAACTATCGCCTAAGATGCGGAAATCCATTCGGTAGACGAAAAAGAGGAGTGGAAGGCTTATTAATGGATAATCAAATGATCACAGAAATCACTTTCGGATCCCATTAGAGGTAGAACCAATTACTCTCGAAGTCTATTTTCAGCCAGCCTAAGGTTTGTGATTAGTTGGGGTAATAATCTGCGGCGTGTCAGAGGAAAGAAACGGTCACATTATAAAATTTTCTAAGCTGTTCTTATATTCATAAATTTGGTGATTCTGAGGATTACTGTATACATATATATATGCATATATTGTACACACATATATATATAACAAGCACTGAGTAAAACGAGTCATGTCATTTCTGGGGGACCAATCACGGCATTCTTTAATTCCCTCCCAGAACACCCGTTTTTATGTTTACTAATGGAGCAAGCAAAAGTAAATCATAGACCCAAAACTGGCCAACCAACCAGTTTATTTAGAAAACCAAACGTTAAAACAAACAATCATACAAGCTATAAATGTATACTGATAAAAAAGTCAATAACAGAAAAATTAAGCACTTTCGGTTAAAGTCTTGAGTACCGTTTAGTCCATTTAGCGAAGCAGAAAAGACGTGTTACGAGATGCAAGCATTCCGTTTAATCTTCTTGATCGTGAACATACAACATTATAATGTTTACAGTCGATTGACAAGAATACAATGCACTGGACTGAATGGGAAGTTGCGTGTATACAATTACTGATAAAGTGGAATGACAGGTGAGAGAATGTCATGGGGTTAATGCCAAAGTATGCTCATTGTCAGGGTCAACCGCTTCTGTGTGCAAAGCGCCGGCTGGTGAATGATGATAAGCATAGCATCCCTGAACGCCAGTAGTCTGGTGTTTGTATAGTGCACTACTACTTTGCAAGATTGGAATATGTCAACTTTGTGACCAAATGCGACTAGGTGCACCGCGATCGAAGAGGTTGGCGATTTTACATCAGTAAACGAGGTCACAGAGTATTGCGTCTTCAATTTTGACAATCTTTTCGGTGTGTTCTGACACTCGTTTAGTCAAGCAGCTCTCTGTTTTGCCCGTGGATTCGTTTCGTTGGAATGCTGCAACGAAACTTTTCCGTGAAGCCACTTGAGGTGAACGGTACAATACTCCAGTTTCGCATGAATGACACATAAGTGGGAGTCAGCTGAAACTTTGTACACACGATCAAGTATAACGAGAGGATGAGATCATGAAAGGGACGTTGTTAACTAACGAGTATCTAGAAAATTTCATTGAACAGCATCGGATGCAGAGGAAGCCATATGAAAAACCTGTCATCGTAGGAAAGAAGCACGTTTTTATTGCCTTACCTTTTAAAAGTGACTTTTGTTTAACCCAATAATATGAATCATAAATCGGCTATCAGACGCACGTATCCAGCAGCAGAGTTGCGTCTGCTACAAACTGCTAAAAAGTTAAGCATTCGGAATCACGCAAGCTGTTTTGCGGGTCTTAATGTTTCACACGTTGTCTGTCCTTTCATTTGCAGTTGCACTAACGTATCCACAAGCAAAACACGGATAGCTGTTTGACTAAACGAGTGTCAGAACACACCGAAAAGATTGTCAAAATTGAAGATGCAATACTCTGTGACCTCGTTTACTGATGTAAAATCGCCAACCTCTTCGATCGCGGTGCACCTAGTCGCATTTGGTCACAAAGTTGACATATCCCAATCTTGCAAAGTAGTAGTGCACAATACAAACACCAAACTACTGGAAAGTATCCCGTCCTCACTACAGCAACGGGATACCGAATGATGGGGAAACCTGCAGAATGACGGATTTGAAATTTTGAATAGTTTATAATGTTATAGTACTAGCATTGGTTGCGAAGTTGAGGTTGAACATGCGGATGCTCTTCTATTTATCCTTCGCTTATTTATGCGCTAAATCACACCTGCTGCAACATCCATTCAGATGCACATTTTACAGCTTTACAACACTAGGAGCCATGGTTTGGTTTATAAATAATTCATCCTGTAGCATAAACATCCCATTCGTCACTGTACGTTGGTTTCATCTTTGTTAGGACTGGTCGGCAGTTCCCATCCACAGCATCCCAAATGGAAATCAAACACGGGTCTTACGACAGCCAGCTGGACTTATTAACCATTGAACCAAACGGAAAGGTTCGGAATGCCACGCAAACTCGCAAGCCAATTAAATGACTTCTGAGTGAGGATGACTTCCCTGCGGGAACCAAAGCTTGGTCAATTCATACTTTTATACTAGTAAGTAATTTGCTGTCATATTCCACAAACTCAACATGTAACGTATTTGCATTCCACAGAGACGTTGCCCTTAACCAGAAATTGTGCACTTGATTTCAGAATAGACCAGACTGCTACTGATCGCATCAGTGGGTTGTGGATAATGGAACAGCCATCATCTATGTGGTTACCTGTGAAAAAGATAGGCTCGGGCTGACCGAATGAGCGGACGCAGACGAGCAGCGATCGACTCAAGCGCGTGGTGGGTTTTCGTGTGGCAGAAGATCTCCCTAAAAAATACCAAAAGAGCCCGCTGGTGACACTGCGACGTGGCAAATTTGGCCAGTCAACCAAATAAGGCTATTGTCTCATGTCATGTTCCACTGACCCGGCAAGATTTTTTAGACGAGGCGTATGAACTGATCATCTGGACACTGGTTGGAGATGCATTCTCGAATAAAAGGACCACTCTGGACTGGGCGACTGAGTAGAACCACAGTCCACCATGCATACGACCGTGAATAGGACTGTACTTCGCACGAACGTTTCTGGCTCATCTCTCGATTAGAAAAGTGACCTTCCACACCGCACAAAACTGTTTGTCCCTCTACTATCTAGTGTTATTACTCCTCTTAGCATCCCATTTCCTTACATTCTTTGGGATCTGCCGTCGGCCATGCTAGTGGTAGTGTCACTAGAATAGGTCCCGTTCCGGTTCTCTCACGTCTTCCCTCAGACAGCACCCAAATCTCACTGAACCCACTTCCGCCGGTTGATGCACTTCTTCGTCCTCGATGTCCCTTCAAACTAGCCACATTCAATCTGCGAATACTGGTGCGTGTAGGTCTAAAAGGGTGTTTACCTCGTGCATTGGAGACCATAGCCATCGATATATCCAAGAGACTCGTATTCAAGAATCCAGCTCTGCCATTAGACGGACATCCTCAACAAGTTCTGCCATGAGGCTTTATTTGTGCCTTACTGAGGACCATGAGGCTTTGGCTTCTGGTGTTGCTGGCGTTGGTGGGGCTCTTAGTGAGAGGGCTGAGGTCGCACTACTTGATTGGATCATGGTTGACAGCGGGTTATGTGTAGTGAGACTTAGAGGTTCATGCAAAGTAAATTACCGTCTCTCTGATAGACACAACTTATTTGTTGTCTCAGCGTACGCGCCAACAGATTGCAGCCTAGATACAGTCAAGGATACCTTCTATCAAAAGCCGCACGACTTCTGGCACACAGTATGGTGGGCTTGCTCGTGATTTTGACAAAGAACATGAATCCTCGATTGTCTTCGATTAAGGTGCATCTAGGAGGTCCTTTTGGTCTCGATTCCTGTCGTTCTGAAAACGGGGTACGGTTATTGGCTGTGCTCAGAACGTCAATTGTTTCTCGTCAGTGCCACTTCTGGACTTTCCAACCGCCGGTACGTTACCTGGCACCCATCTTCGGGTCGGTGATGGACCCAAGTCGACCATATTGCCATTAGCTACAAAGAGCGGAGCCGTCTACAAAATTGTCGATTCTACTGGAGCACTCCCCTCAACTCCGACGACGCGTAAGTATGCACTAGGCTATCCATGTGCTTTTTTGGAGGGGGGGGCTAAAAACATATCGTGCAGCGTTGGTTGGATTGCGACAAGCTATCTGATCCCAGTCGCCTATGAATCTTCCGAAGCAAGCTAGGATTGCCCTCACCTCAAAACATCAATGAGCACTAGAAGCTACTCAAGAACATCTTGCATTCTGCTGGCTTGGTCATTTATGGCCTGACCCATCGCGTTGTAACACCCTGGATTTCTGTTAAATCTTTGCTTTTTCTTGACGTAAGCCAGTATATCTCTGCTAGTAGCAAGCATAACAAAGCACGGCTCATAACGAGGCGTGAACCCAATGTAAGCTTGCTTAGGAATCTCGATATCTGATTGTCTCAATGAATTTTGCAGATGGAAGACGCTGTCATCATGGGAAATTCCCCTATTCCGTTTCACCTCATCCGAGCAACCCGTAAGAAAGCAGTAGGTGAGAGTGAAGCAATCCGTGAAGCTGACGGTTGGCCTATTCACAATCAGCAACCACGTATTTATGGTGGGCAGAACAGTTTCAGTCACAATTTAACTTTTTAATCTTTCGTAATCTTTTATCTTTTACTTCCTTTATTAATGAAATGACAATGTACACCAATTTTCAGGAAGGGAGCCGCGGCCAACTGAGGGCTGCCAAGTGGGAAAGTTGGCCGGCGGTTAGGGGATTCGAAACCGCAACCTTCACATCTAAACGCGACGACCTAATCCGTTTGTCCACCGCCTTCTACATTAGCGCCTCCCGCAGCTATTCTGCAAGCGTCCAAGGGCTTATTGCAACAGGTCCTCCAGCTGAGGCGGAGATTCTCAGGGAAATCCGAGACTCAGGACGTCATAAAGGACCGGGCTCCAAAGGAGTTTCCACAATTCTACTTAAAAATGAGGTGATAAAACTGGTCAAAGGATTTCAAGTTTTGTTCTCAAAGGTCTGGTTCTCGGATAAATCCCCTTCTGGTACGGGCAATCGATGACTGTCCCCATCTTCAAAAAGGGCTTGCGTAGTGACTATGTTAACCACCGGGGTACTGGCTTAATTCCAATAACATCCAAGCTGTTTGTGTCCGTCATTCTTCGCAGGTTGTGCAACACGCGTGAGGCGCAAGCTCGTGAGGAACACGCTGGAGTTCCCCTTACTCGTGTATGCGCCGATCAAATATTTACCCCACAATAGGTGTTAGAGCACCTCGCTAATTCCCAAAGGCGAACGATCACTGTGCTGTTGGAGATTCACGCAGTATTTGACTATCAATTGGTGTGCACTATGGCAGTATTTGTTAAGAAACGGAATACCTGATAAATGTCTCGTTCCTCAAAGAATTCTATCGTTATCACTCAAGTCGAGTTATGGTTTGTGGGCAGCTATCGCCACTCTTCATCGTCTCCGGTGGAGTATGACAAGGATATCCTTTATCCCCATTCCTTTTCAACTTTGTCATAGAGGATATTCTACAGAGCGCTTTTTCTGGTCTTTTAGACGGTAGGGTTGAACTCGTCCCAGGGACAGAGATTTTCACTTAGGGTTTGCCGATGATGTGGCCTTGCTGAACGATAATGCACAGGCAATCTAACCTACGTTAGCCTGCTTGGTGATTGAGGTCTATAGGTGCGGTATGCGCTTTGCACCCTCAAAATGCAATGCATTTGTCCAAGACTAGTAGGAGCCTGTATCGCACTCACCATTTGCGGTGATCGATCAGGAGCAGTTAATAGTTTGAAGTACTTCGGGAGCCTGATCATACCTGGTAGAGATTATGGAGAGTAGGTCTTATCACGAATTGTCAAAGCCGAACAGCTTTCGTGAACCTGCGACACTTGTGGAGGTGCCTTGACATCTGGCCTCTCCTCAAGGGAAGAGTGCACAATGCCCCAGTCCATTGTGTTCTGCTTTACGGTTTTGAGACTTGGTCTCTCCGCGTTGAGGATGCCTGACCACTCTCTGTGCTCGACCACCGATGTCTCCAAAGCATTGCTCATATCTGGTGGGAACATCGGATGAGTAATGACGGGGTTTGCGGTCGTGTGTTAGCTGGAGACAATCGCCCTCTGACTGAGATAATCACTTCACGTCACCTTTGGTGATTTGGGTATATATTATGTATGTCTATCTATCGTTTACCTTTTCGTGCTCTTTTTGCACTTGCTGGGCAAGGCTGAAAGAAGCAACATGACGATCAGGCTATGACTTGGCGTAGAGGCATGAAGGAGTTAGCTTCAGCTTTGGCCTCGGTTGGTGCTTCCCGTCTTCCTGGTGGAATCCCAAGGCTTAAGGATTGCTGGTGGTTGGAGAGACTGAGAGATATGGCTGTGTGGCTTGTCTGCAGAACTCAGCTCCCTTAAAAATACTCCGAAATCAACAAAAAATCACTAAATGTGTAAGGTGGAAACAAAATAACAATTGCTTTGTTAAGGTTTGTCATTTTTTCTTGTTATTTGTCCTCCCTCAGTGTGATCCCATTGACATGTTGTTGCACTGGCCTCGTGTTTATTTTCAGGAAAGTGTTTGTATATATACGTATAGATATATGTATATATATTTTTATATATGTTCACTGAGTGCGAACCTTATCGACAAGTCCGCGCGAATCCTAACTATGTGCTTGTTGATTACGGATGACGAATAATTTAATAGGCGCATAACCCATCTATTGATCAAGTGTTCCGACAAACTGCTTTATCCTGTTTTGGCTCTGGGACGCGAATTGATCAAACGAAAAGCGCCACACTATCTGCTCGCCAATGTGAATATTTGAGAAGAATAGGTTGAATGGAATTATATAAATAATGAAGCAACTTAGGGAAGGTCTTATAAAGCCTACGGTATTTAAATCACCTTGATTCTGTGACATACCATAACGTTATTCAAGGTGTAAATGGATAAAAAAACACTTCCTAACTGATTTTTCGTTCAGTATATTTAGATTGGAGGTAGGAATAGCTAAATCGGATTATTCGTGGATTACTTAGCACGGAAGAACAAAGCTGTCAAGATAACAGTTCAGTACTTCATTTTGCCGTCATTGCGAGTCAAGTTAACTAAATTTAACTCAACGTTAGTTCATTTCACTTAAGTTTTTTCCTTACAACCAATGAA
This sequence comes from Fasciolopsis buskii, assembly GCA_008360955.1. Lineage (NCBI taxonomy): Eukaryota > Metazoa > Platyhelminthes > Trematoda > Plagiorchiida > Fasciolidae > Fasciolopsis > Fasciolopsis buskii. The sequence goes on along the minus strand of LUCM01002694.1, from coordinate 131,704 downwards.
ATTGGACTGACTTACTCCGGTTCAGCAATCTCTGCTCAAACAAATAATGAGAAAATAACTCCATGTTGATAGTAAGGAACTTCCAAAGAAGGGTAATTTTCACATTACGAAGCCAGCTTTTTCATCTTTAGCGCAAAATGCCACAAGGTCAGTTCTGCGTTTGATCATTGGATTGTTATTTAAAACGATGAAATGAAAGGCGAATTCAGAGGTTTCCAAGAAGTAGATTGGATAACATTTGCAAATTTTGTCTCCAATGTTTGACGGAGTCAATTTGCCTGTTTTTTACTTAGTTTCAATGTCAAGAAGCGCAGAGAATAATCAGTTAGTTCAACTGTTTGTAGCTATTGTGACCGGATTATTCGGTGGGCGGTTATTTGACAGAAATATCGATGATTTCTGTTAATTAAAGCATTTCACATCTAATATCACCAAAGATTTAACACCCTTTCGCTTCGTTTGGCCAGCTAATTCGTGTACGGGTAGACAAAAAGTTGCTCCATTTAAACTGCACGAATGAAATAATATTGATCGGAACAATCCAAGTTCTTTTATATATCAAAGGCATTAAAGTCGTTTCAGCAGTGAGAAACGGTGGTTCAGTGAAGTACCAAAATATTTGAAATTCATGTTCCACTTTACTAAGCACGATATTTGTTAAGGTACAACTTAAACCAGAACAAAAATCCATTGTAACGATTGAAAATCAGGCAATGCCTCATTGCAAGGAAACAATTTCCGCGAATTTAATTGCATTTTTTGTCCACCGGCCAAAAATAGCATCATTATATAAATGCTAATGGAGTTGACGTTTCAGAATAATCTCTCTTTTTGAGATATGATAACGACGGTGATGATCGAAATAATGGTATCGACTCGTTTCAAGTGTATGAGAGTAACCACCAAGTTGTTAGCTGCCATATTGGATTTGTTTTTAGGTGTTGATGCTGGCTGACACCCTTAGTGAGCTCCGGCTCGTATTGCCTTCCCTTTTCCGTTGTCCATTTCAGGTATTGATGTGGGTGAACCACATCGACCAGCACTATCCTGGGATCGGTGTATTATTATAACTCACTGAGTCCGGCTTTCAAGAGCTATTTACATGGGCATAAACCTGATTCACATAAATGACCGCGAAAAGAAGTCTATAATAACTGGAGATCACTTTCCGGTTTATTTACAACTCACTCGGTTCCAAATTTATAAAGAAGAGACAGAAATCACGGAATGCAAGCGGCAGTCGGAGAATTTTTTAGGTTCTAATTCACTGGTGGTCTTAATTCTGGTCAGCTTGTTTGTAGGTCAGGCGACTGCAAAGCTACAACCGACGATGTCACGTGATTTGCACTCAAATTCATCAAAGGCACGTATCTGGCAAGATGCAGCGGAAGGTTTTTGAAGACTCAATTCCAGAGATTTTTTGGAGTGATGGATTAGTCTTGACAACGGGTCCAGGCTACCGGATGATCAACCCGACCAGAATCAAGTTTTAATTACTTTTATAACGTCTAGTACAGCTTCTGAGTAAATCTTGGCTTGTATTATTGTGTGGGAAGATTGAAACCTAACAGGCAATATCGTCTTCAAGATTCAACTTAAGGTGTTAAGTTCATTTCAAGAAAATAAACGATTTCCCTTTCGACACCATCGTGCACTTTCGTTTGAAATCTTACTTTGGAATGACAGAATAAAGACATCAGCCGTTTTTTTTCATTTTCAACATAGCGTCTTTATAGTGTACTATAGTAAATGATAGATATGCATACAGTTAATCTTTTCTAGGATTATGAACAGAAACTCATAATAGTCTCAAGTGATCAGATCATATTGTACCCGATGTGATCTTGTGGTGCTTTTTTTATGACTGTCGATCTACTCAGGATGATCAGCGCAACCACGGATATGTCTTCAGAAGAATCCGGTGACGTCGTCAGATTACCTCGGGACTTTCAAACCTAATTGTCATGAGGAACAGGAAAACTACAACAATGGTAAACCGCCGGTATATTTACATCAGGACACGTTCGCTTTATACTTGACTCGTTAACCCTCTTTTCAGCGAATCTCCAATTGACTGTCAGTGAACTAATCATATCTTAAAAATAGTCCACAAGATAATCTGAAATAGAAATGAAAGTGGCAGAAAAAGCGGACAAACAGGCTGACGAAAATATTTCGGGGCAGAATCCGAAATGGACCGAACTTACCGATAAGGACATTTTCATCGTTTGTGGTTGGACCTAATTGGGATGAACAAATTGGTGCTGCTAGTTGAAGCAGGCATGGAATAATCCGACTCCGGTAAGTTTGTGGTTATTGTGGCCCTAGGAGTGTATATAATTGTGTCACTCAGTTATTAGATAGCCAAAATGATATGTTTCCCATCACGCTGCCGTTCGATGTGACCTGGATGATGACCCGTTCATAGAAGACAGGAAACAGGAAGAAAAACTGAGAATCAATATTTCATTTCTACGTCTAGCTAAGGTGAATGAGACAAAATGCGAAGCTTCAAAGCTGTTGTGCATCTGCGAATTTTAGGACTGAATTGCTTATAATCTCGTGTGCCCGTTAAAAAATCGACCTTCCTTATTTTTCCTCTTCCTTCGTTGGTATGGTAACCCACTTTGCGAACATAAATTATTTTAGCAAAAGGAAATAAGATAACTGAGGCAAAATTTAAAATGAAATATATTGGAGTGATTGGAGGAGGAGTGGGATAGGGAACCGGGTGCGTGAACATTATTTTGATCACAGCTTGCGTAAGTGAGAAAGGTTATTTTAAAAATGGTGCATGTATACGGATGTAAATACAAATATGCATACATTCCTGTAAGCATACAAATATATCTATGCATGTTTAAACAAACAAGGATCTCAACCGGAAATACAAATACAAAAAGATAGAGAAATAGGCAAGCAGGAAAATAAAAAAGAAAACCATATAAATGGATTGCGATAGATAGATACTAGTGGATAAATAGGTGGATAAATCGATAAAGGGATAATGAGGTAGATGGATAGATAGAACCCAGTGGACAGATATGAAAATATATTAACAGATAGTCATACAGATGGATTGATAGGGACGGGTGTATTGTTAGGTTAACATAAACGGGGTTTTGATGTTTAATTTGATTGGCTGATGAATGGGTTTGTTATTCACGTCTTCCACTGATTGCTTGATTTTTTGAAATGTCGACTGACTGTTTGATGGGAAATATTTTGCGCAAGCTCTCGTTCACATGAATTCGTGCGTGCCTATCTCTAAAGGTTTATACATGCAATGTGCTTTAGGTGAACGACCTCCGGTTGATGAAGATTCCTCCGTATGAATTTGGAGTCCTACACAATGCATCTGTGAAAAATCGCTTTAGATTCCCTGCGTATGCAATGGTATCAGTTAACAAAACTCTGTAATTCGGAACTACGAGTTCCCCTAATCCATCTGAATAGGGCGAATAGAAAGCGAAAGTCAGAATTTATCCCATTTATCCCTTCTGTTCTGCTCCGAAAGGCTGTTTGTTGGTTAGAGTAGCACTTCATCTGAATCCAGTGCCATAATTGGAGCCATATCAGTCGACAGATTATGGATTTTTGATTGGTGGCTTGAGCACTCTGACCACGTTTGATTCCAAGTGACCATCTGCACACTGGATCATTTGTTTATCCCATCGGCCCACTTGTCAGCAAACGAAAGTTACCGACACCAGCGTTTCATAAGCCAATGCACGCATTTTACAAGATTTATTCAAGCAAAACCTGTCTGGCTACTGGTTGTATGCTTCAATCCCAAAATTATTCGACGATTAGGTTGATTACTGCAAGGTCGGTTTGACGTCTGTCGTTTGCTGTTCAGAAGCAACCATCGCCTTCGAAATGTTCATAATAGGACGTTAGTTGACATCTGGAAAGACTTGAGATGATTACTCATGTCTTCAGCAATTTACCTTACTATATACATCGGTGAATTTATGTATGTACTTATGCTTGTACGTACGTATGCATGTATGCATGCATGGTGCACTAGTCTCTGACAATTAGGCAAGCTGTGATTGCAATGGCTTTCTCAACTCTGCTCATTCACTTTATTAAGTTTGGATTCCAGCTTATCTATTCACAAACTTTCTACAGTTAGCTCTGATAATTCCACTTCCCATTGTGGGTTTCCATAATAACGAATCAAAAAATAACCCCGGTCGATCGTTTCATGGGTACGCCAGACTTCAGAGTAATTTATTCTCGACCTTTTCTAAGTAATGAGGGAAATATTAAAACCGAATGCAAGCTATTATCCTTATGTAACGTAACACTCTTTCGTAGTTTAGCTTAAGAAAAGTGCGTCACACATTTCCTCAAAATTGCCCGCAAAACAGCGTGCGAATCAGAGTCACTAACACAGAATAAAGCTCTGCTTCAAAACACCTGGTCACATGGAGTCGTTACGTGACTGTCATCAGCGCTCGATGCTGTATCTACTCAACAATTGCCGAACTTTTATAGTTCAAACTTATTTGCTCGAAATTGTTTTTGTTTTAATTTACAGGTTGATTCGTTTGTCGGACGATGGATATTGTGGTATTTAAGACTTCACAGGTTCAAGCCAATCAAACTTTTCTGTCACCTTTTAAGAGCTCCTGATTTTTCGTATTTCTCGATCTCTCTTCGTTGGCTGTTCTTGGTTGTATATATAGCGCGGTTTTGTGCACGCATTCACAAAATGGCTGTTCACACAATGACAAAACTTTTCACGTGGAAAATTTCTATATCATTTCAACATTACAGACGTTCTTGTTTCTGCTGATTACTTTCTCAAAATGTGATTTTCAGTCTACAACTGCTACATTGGAACTCAGGAAAAACAAGTGCTCTTTCATTTCCACTGAATTTAGGTCAGCCTGTGTGCGATTGCACTTGAGAAACCTGTTGCTATGGCAACCCTGTCTGACAGTAATACATTCACAATTAACCTGTCATCGATTAGGAACACCGATGCATGAATATATACTGACATGGAGAAAACTTTGGAGAAACAGTTGCTCAGCCTCGCGACAAAACTCTATCTTACAAGACAGGGTCAGAAAATTTTGTCCTTGAATACAAAACGAGTTAGAATCAAGATCCAGTTGGCAGTGACACTTTACTGAGAAATTCATATAAAATCGCGAACCCAAATGGAGAAATTCGGAGCACAGATCAGTATATCAACTTAGATCATACGGAAACAGCAGCGAGATGAGTCTATTTCAACAAAATTCTTGTCACTTCTTTTGCTCTTTTTGGCGCAAAATTTTCCCAATGACGAAATTCCGACTGTGTATGGTAAACTTTTTGAGGAGACACTTTCTGTTGTATATCACTTGTTAGCTTTTCTGGTTATATTTATTTTAGGTTAGAGATTAGGTTAGGATAAATATTTTTCAACGATCTCGATTATCGGAGCGTTGTGCAGCTGAGATTAGGATTTTTCAAAGTTTTGTTAGCACGACCTGAAGGCCTGTTTGTTCAGCTAAATGTTGTGGGCATTTACTGAAGCCGATTCTTTCATATATCATTTTCATTTGTACTGTTTGAGCTTCAATTAAATACCAGGTTTGGTTGAATTTCAAAGAGGATTGTTCGGTTATTCCGGGCACTGTAAACCTGGAGCCATGTTCAGGTTTTTAACCGAGCAATTTGTTCATTTCCCATGTTTTAAACCGTTCAAAACGTGTGAAAGAGTGTTGAATTCTGTCCACAGCAGTTAGCGAAACAGTGCCTCTTTGGAGATTTTCTATTCCTTCTGCTACTGAATGGACAAAAGGAGGTATAAAATGGGATAAAGGTGCCTCATTAATTTGTATTTTCCCACTGGTGTTTTTGCCTAATAAAGCCGTAACTGGTCGGTACAATGAAGCACACGAAAAATTACAGGTTTTCCTACTTAAGGTCAAAACTGGGGATCATATGCATCGGTGGACAGAAAATACGCAACATCAGCAGGATGGAAAGATCTTCACAATTTAACTAATAAATAACAGGCTTTTTTCAAACCTGGCAAGTGATTTGGATGTGCCGTGTTTTGCTGCAAACAAACGCACACGATAAAAGTTTCTAATGCTCCCTAGGTTTGTATTATTTTATCACTCGAAAATTGCGGTTTATTCGTATTTTGAACAAATCGTGTCTGGACCAGACGTGGAAAAGATATGAAAACCAATAGCGGCAAAAGTTTGCTTGCGCAACACATGCACCACGTTTAAATCGTTCTAGGGTTAAGTGGTACAGCATTACGTACTTTACCCCAGCTCCTAACAGCATATTCCCTGAATGGTTGTGGTATTATTAATTGGCAAGCCCGTTCTTTTGAAGCTCGCATTTTTGCGTAACACGTTTCTGAGTCAGATTTAACACAGTCCAGCCGCGAAACAGTATTAACTAGATAGTGTGCCATGGTGGACTCTGTGTTTTTGCCTACGCCTGAACCAATTCATCTAGACACTAGTCTTCCATCAGAAATAGAAATCATCATGAGATCAGTTTTCTTGAAGGGCATAAGGTAACGAAACCAGACGGGTTATTTCCGGCCTTCTTCAATGAGGACGATGAGTTGCTAACACCGTAGTTATCAAAACCCCGGGCATCAAGCTGGACAAGGGAATAAATTCTCGAACATCTTTGTCAATCGGCGATTACACCTTTGTACGAGAAAGTTGATAGATTTTGCTGCGGAAACCACAGAGGAATTAGGTTAGTGAATATCCCATCCAAAATATTGGCGGACGTAATCATTACTCGACTATCTACTACCTAAGAAATCTGCATGAGTTTCCGAGATTGTCGGGGCTGTGCTGACCATATATTCATTCTTTGAAAAACTACAACATATTAGCACCCTTTCCGTGAACCCGCGATCTCTGCCTTTCTTTATCTGATAGCGATGTTCCACTCAATCGATCGTGGAATTCTGAACAATATGCCAAAGAAATTCATTTCACTTATGCAGTCTCTGCACGCGAATAATTGAAGTCGAGATTGTGCTCATGGCCACCTTTCACCCGAGTTCACCGCGAGGAGTGCGGTTTGTCAGGTTTGGCTTCTTCTACCTTTTTTAATCTATCACTGTGGGATAACGGAATTTACCTTGTCCTTAGACAAAAATGGCAGCATCGATATTTATTCAGACCGGAAAATGCCTGACCTGGAATATGCGGACGATGTTGTGCCACTGAATGAGGACCTAAGCAAGTTGAATTTTTTCTACCATCATCTAATAGATATCAACAGGCAAGTACCTGGTCTGTGTAATTAGCAAACCGTTGTGTGATTAGTTATCTATGCACATTAATGAATTTCAAACAGGTGACAATCTCTGGGTTTATTATTAGACAATCAGCCATGACTATATAAGATTTGCACAAACGGACTAAGATTACTATCAGTGTGATAGTTCACTGCAATAGAACATTGTATCAATTCTGTAAACTGTGTCATTTTTCATTATGTTACCGAATAACATCGAGAATATTTGGAATTTGGTTCATAAAACGTGCCTGTATTTTGTAAGATTTCTTAGGCGTTCCTCGGCTAGCAAGCAAGGAGTGGACGAACAGACGACCATATTTAACTTCGATTTCACAAACTCGCGCAATCATGGTGCACGAGACTGCATGTCTATCCGAACGAGATTTTTTCTAACCTAATCCGGTGGAAGTTCCAGTTTGCTTTGACTGAATTACTTTCGTTAATTTCAATATAATTCAGACATACAGCAAGGAATTATGTAAACGAGAGTTTCAATACCACAGTGCCCTACACGTTCGTCTAATCCTTAATAGTGAGACTGAACATGTAATGCGTCGAATTCAACCACTATTTATTTCACAGTCTATGACCGTTCAGGCAGTCTGTGAAAGTTTTACATTATCGGAGATTTTATGCTGTTGTACACTCAATAAATATGTCCTCGCTGTTGGATAACACTGAGGTATTGGCGTAGTAGGGAATATGCTTGTACTGGTCTAAATAGTTCCTGCGTAGAATCATACTTCAAAGAGAGACGTTGATGCAGCTCGGTGCTACTGGGTAACGCGTCCAAATCTTCGCATCTTCATTAACAATTTGAGGTAAATAGAAAGTTCGTTTACCGGTGAGATGTTTTGGAAAAGTTGTTTTTGTCTACAAATCGGCAGCTGATCATTTTGACTATCCTCGGTTGGCCGTGTTGTACACCCCAGAACGTCGAAATCAAGGAGATTTAAGAAAATATTGATTTTCATTGCGAAACCTGGAATTTACCTATCTGTTCTGAACAGAGTTGACAAAGGCAGCAAACGGAAGCATACCAATGATTTGTCTTTCTAGTCCTTCTTGTATATCATCCAACGGTGGCCACTGATTTTTACAAATAGTGTCACTTTACGGATGTAAAATGGCTCTTGTAGCATCATTGTACAAATAACCATTAAAAATCACAAAGTACTGCGGACAGCTGTTTTATCCTTGTAAAATAACATTAGTAAGATGTGTCCACAAACCTGCAAATGTGATTCGCGCCAAGAATGAACGACTATGAGACGAAAATTCATATTTCTTGGCTTTCCAAACTGACTGCAAATGGTTTAGTGGAAGTCATCACCACTGTATCATCCGGACTCTGACGTTCATCAACAGTTCCCAATGAAGGTCGACTCCTGTAAAGCTGGGGAATGCACAACGAATGTCAAAAGGATTTGTCCATACAGGTGTTATATCAATGACTCAACTATTCCCGTGAATAATTATTGCGAACACTGATTTTGTTCTCAATTATTTCTCGACAATGTTTCAGTTCTTATGGATCCTCAACGAATTTGAAAAGTTTTGTTGATTGTAACCCATGTTCAGATTACCGAGACTCACGTCCTAGACGTGAACGTTTTGCTACCAGACAAAACTGTGTCGTCAACGGGTGTATGCGTTCGTGTACGATAGTTATAGCATGCAAACTCGCGTCCGCACTCCATCTATTTTTAGTCATAGTCGAACCGAATCTTGATTAACAAATTGACCTTTATGCTTAAAATATGAGGGATGAGAGAATAAATAGGCGCACAATGCTACAGATATTATACAAAGGAAGCCACTAAGGTGCAGAAATAGTAAAGAGCTTATAGAACAAGTCTTTTTGAATCACCAAGGTCTTCAGCTTATTATAGTGATAAAAATTAGGGCCCAGTGAGTTCAACACTTGAGGTCTTGAGAGAACCCTGTAATGCGCACTCACCAGTAATTTTTATTTCGTCAAAATTCTTTAAATCGGTTTTAAAGATCACCGTTCAGCTGTGCACACTCAATCACCAAGTCCACCTAAACGATAGCCGACCGAATGTGACGGAGTCCCAAGAAAGTAGAAAACTAACATTGTAAGATTCTATAGAAAAAACTGTGGACGAGAAACAAGTAACTGCTGGACACAGTTCTTGTGTAAAGTAATAGGAGCTTTCACATTAACGTCCAACCGTCTACCATATGGAAAACCTTTGCAATGCCAATTACTTCTGTTTAATGATAATGGCTGTACGGTACTGAAATCCGATTTCTTCAACTGTTTAACAACCTGCAGTTTGTTATCAGTTTGCCGCATTTGGAAAATGCTCCCAAAGTACTTTTTTGAGTCGAGTAGTTCGCTTTACTGCATTGCTAATGCATGCGTCTTACCTGGGCTCACATCGATGGCAGAGCTTTCTATAATATTCCTCTATTTCAAAACACCGAATGTGGTCAAGGATTTCCGGCTAAACAAATCAGTCTGGTTCTTTTCAAATTTACTGTCATCCTGAGACGGCACAACTTTGCCTTCCCTCGGGTGAAAAATTCCAAATAGCCCCTTATCTGAGTATTTGTTTATCAGGTAATTCGTCCATTTCCGACCTCCTTGTGATAGCCCGTCAAAAAGTTGGGCCATCTTGAAGCCTCTTTTAGTGAGTACGGTGCCGCATGGGTGAAATTCGCTGGTTATACTACAATCGCATTGAGATTTAATCCCAGTACAGTGTTTTTACTTCACTTTGTGATTTCCAGTGGGTGAGAATCAGTATGACTTATTCACTGTCATCAGATGAGAATGGGTGAACGTTAATAATACCGGATTTTGAGAGGCATGAACCGGGAATGCATAGTGAGTAATGGCCTTGGCTGGGTGGCCTTCGCATTTCACCTTTCATGCATAAATCTAAGGTCATCTGGCCAACTTTACACTTGGGAAGCACCAGACTCGATTTTCGCTATTACTAGAGTCCATCTGCGGTGTATATCCGCCATGGCACCCAGGGGCCGTAATCCAAGCATAAAAATATCAATTCTATACATTATCCACGAGTGGTCGTGGTCTTTGCATAGAAATGCCAAAAGCGAAATAGTCAACCAGTGACATGCACGTATCCTGAGTAAAAGATCTAACTTGGTGCGAGGGATTCCGGCAGAGTTAACGGGACGTGTACCGTACCTGTCTTCCAGGCTGCTGGGCATCGCTACCTGTGATTGGGAACGAAATCTGGACAAGCCTAACTCGACAATTTTGATTATCTTGAGAGGTAGCTGGGGTCACAGTGGCAACACATGCCTCCCAGTTAGATTTTTGAAACAAAAATCACGACATTTGTAGTAGCTGACTTTTGTTTACTCTTCATTCTGGTATATCATACTGTAAAATAAAAGTATGAGTCAACTAAAACAGTCATGTTTTTCAATCACACTGCTCGCCTGGAAAGAACATCATCTAATCATGCACACAAAATACTTTCGTCGACTTATTTTATTCATAATGAATTAAAAACAAGTTCCTCACTAGAATCTCATTCGAATCGTTAGGTGCGTGAATGGATGATAGGTCTATTTAAGAATCACATGGCGATTCGTTGGAAGATCTTCGTCGGTCAGTCAAGGCTAACATTAAGAAACAGGACACAAGGCCCGAAAGTATTGGTTTTTCCTCTCAGTAGTATGTTTCGCATACCAATGGATGAACAAAATCTGCCCTGAAGCACATTGCCGCTCTTCAGGCATGCATATGCGAAATATACTACTGAGAATAAAACAAGTTTGGTTGCCAATTTCTGTTTTCTCAATTTGCTCACTGCGAATTTATGGACAGACAAAATAACCTGATCATTTACTTTTTCCAATAAACTGCACCGCGTACCATGCAAGAAATTTTAGAATAGCCCAACTTCTCTTTAACTTCACCGCTATGTCCAAACCAAATTGATGTGACACGGAAACGGAATTACGTAGTAAATTTTACGCTGTTCCATGAAAAGTAATTTTGATTTGTTGGTTCCCGAATAAATTTTATTGGTTTTCCGAGGCACTGAGACAATTCTGCCACCTGACTGAGAGAAGAAAAATTACGAAAGCCTTGTCCATTAACAAGGTCAACCCTAGTAACCACTGTGATCTTCACAACCACTGGCGCTCAGGTGGTACGCCATGTGAAGTCATGTGACCTCCGGTAAAAACTTGATGGCTGTTGAAATTGAATGAAAATTTTGTTTCCTGACGCATATATTTTAGGATAAAGAGTCAACTTTTTTTATTTTTGCCGATCCTAATATTTACCCGAACAGTGGCTCTATTATTGAAGCGTTATCTAAAGATGATATTTTCTGCGTGATGTGCAATTTCTGGATTACTTATTCCAGTTGGTCAGAATAAAGTAAGCCATGCAACTTGCTTTCGGGACCCCATACCGTGGCAGCAGATTAGTAGAACATCCATCCGGCAAGCGGACTAAGAGATCACAACAACAAAGGTTATTGCGACTGGCTTATTTGGATAAGATTTCCAGGTGGGAGATCGTAAATCCTACGATGACTGAATGGTATAAACCAGATTTGAAGCTTCTGGTCGCGATCGGCTCAGCTGACACCATAGAGATTCGGGTTTTACATAGGAGGATTCATTGTACAGTTCTATGCAATCTGGTGCTGGGTGCCAATGTTTTTGGCTAATACTTAATAATCTTGCTCTAAACACGGGTGGAACAGTGCTAGGTGACCAGAGACAATTATGGATTAACAAATATCAAACTGGTTGTACTTCGTAGGGTCCTAACCTGAGAAGTGGTGGATTTGTTTGCACTTTGTGCCGCCTGTTCCAGTACCATTTGGAAGGTGTCCAGATAGCAAGTCGATAAATAAGCACTAGTGGGAAATTACATCAAACTAGACTAACCCACTACAAGGTACACATTGTACATGCGCCAGCGACCTGGGCGTTAAAGCTATTTAACGAAATGATTCAGCATTTTTATTCATTCACTAACATAACAGTTCATGAATTTTGTTTTTTATCGTCAAAATGCTTCAGACTATCATGCCAGTATTCAAGAAAATTGTAACAAATTTAGTTTTATTACGAAACCATTTATCTCGTGACATCGAAGCTCCATAATTTAATAAATGATGTGAGCATTCCACAACCCTTTATTTTGGAAATGACTGTGTAGCCGTTTTTAATGCTATGATGAATTTTAATGCCAGGAGCCGATTTTTTTTCGTGGTGGTAGGAAATCGGAAGCGGGTTCACGAAAACAAACAGCCGACCTGAGAATTTACACTTGTTAATCCCGGTAATCTGATGTTGTGTTGTTCCCGCCCTTTTTCAACTCGTGTCATGTTGTGTGAAAATAACATGGCGATTAACCAGAAAACAAGATATCAATTCAGATTTCTTTCACATGCACAAAGAAATGACACCATGAAGTAGAGGAAACACACCACATGTTCCAATTGAGACGACAGTTCAACTGAAAATATTCAAAATAAAATTGCTTCCCAAAACTTTAGAAAAATCCAATCCATGTACCGTTGCCAACCACTCCGTGAGACCTTGGCATAGCCTTAAGTGGGAAGACGACTTAATTCTTAGTAAAATGCTAATGTAACCTATTTCATTAAAAAAATCGGACTGTGGTGCCTGACATAGACTCACTTAATTCGAACGATTAACAAGTTCATCCTTCATCAAAGTTACTTGCAATCAGTGTGTGAGATTGATGTTAGCATGTTTGACTGACTGCTCTTTCGACTACAACTAATTCTGGTTAGTCTTAAACTTGGCAAGACCCAGACTGAAGTTTCACTCTCGTTTGAGTTCATCACCGGTGAACAGTGAACGCCGTGTCCAAGATTTTGCCGGAAGGGTAGACAGTCAACTATAAAAAGATATTCATGACTAAACCAAGGGGGAAATTTACTCATCTTGTGGAAAAGACTTTGTTCGGTAGTAGACTTTGGATTGGCATTAATGGGATAGGTAGTGTGTATTCTGCAATTCTGTCCAAGGTAAATGTGGAAGGTTCGTGCACAACCTCTGACTATCAGAGATATTGTGGACCATTGACGAGCTTCAACGAGAGCTATACTCGAGACTGGTGCCTCCCGAGTGTAAGATTAATCAGATAACCTGAGATTTGTGCGTCCCACATATACCCCTATAGAGAACGTGTCATAAGTCGCAATTCGATCGGTTTGAGAAAATGTTTGAAATTCCTTGACATGGTCCTGTGGCTCATTCTGGTTGCGAAGGCAACATTAAAGGATCGATCCAACTGCAGGATTGAGTTTTGACCTGACCTAGATCACGGCCTTTTACCAGTTATAGGGAACAAACAGCTATTTAATATTGCATCAGAGTAAGTATATGTTTATTAATAAATAAACAGCGGATTGCGTGATGATATTGCACACGTTGCCAAGAGCATCTGATCATGTTTGAAGACTTGTTGAAAATGAGGTCCTCAAAAGCTATGCCATCCTAGACGAAACATTTTACTTACAGGTTGGGCTAAAGGGCCTGCAACAAACCGAAAACATAACAGATTCAAAGCCGGACTGCAAATAGAGGGACTGTCAGTTTCACGTGCACTTATTTAGTACGACATTCTGGTAATCTTTCGCATTTTCACAGTTTCACGTGGCTTAAAAATCGATCTTCACAGTAGGTAGAACCTTCAAAGCAGTATTCTTCCCAAATCAGCTTTGTTAACACCAAAATTATTCTGAGTTATATAGCTGCTATTTCGTTCCTTACCATTGCGAAGTATGTGGGACTAAACCATCATTATACCAGTTGAGTACAATTTGTTTTTCACTAAGCACAAATGGCGTTTTGTAAAAAATTACCACAGACAATTAATATGGAAGAATAAGCAGCATCCTGATAGAGGAAGATCGTCTACGAGCAGGTCGTGATCTGTAAACCTGTCGACTGCTTGTTAGTATTGGTAGCGTTTCCTCTAAATATGCTGAATTAATAACAGTGCCTCAGTAAATACGGACTTCAACGATTGATATAATCAAAACTAGCCTGATAAACAACGGGGTGATTGCCCAGCTTGACGCAAAGATCGCAAAGAACTGCGCCCATTTCATATGCAGATAGGATTTGTGTCATTCGAGGCGATAAAAACTACCATTCTTGTGTTTTATTGGTTTTTCCCCTGGAGTCCAGTAAACCCACTGCCAAAATCCATTCATTGAAAAAAATCGGTCTACCGCCAGACATGAGCGTCGCAGCTGATTGTCCACGGTTTCGCATCCTGTTCCGCTGAGACGAAACTGTTTGTCAAAAACTGATAAGCCTCGCCGTAACTCTCCTGGCGAATAAATCTGATTGTCATTTCGACTCTGTTCCCGTGAGAGCAGCATGTGAGTTTGGCCCGGTTTGATAAAATAGAACTTGTCAGGTCTAAAAGATCGTGCACAAATTTGTTTATCTTCGTGAAGAATTCATCGAACTCAGTGCATTCAACAAAAATTGGCCATTGTTGCCAAGTGACAACGCTTTGTTACAGACTGTGTGGTGCCAACAGATTTCTCTAGTGGGGATCGGATTTGAACTTGTGCAGTTAGGCCTAGGAAATGGTGGGTTTTTCCTAATACCAAAAGCTACGCCTTTTCAAATATCAAGAAAAAATCAGAGAATCTCAACTAATCTTTTGGTAGTTGAGGCTGATAGACGGAATGGGAGTTACTGAGATCTAGTAATTCTCAGCATTGCAAAAGATAAAACGTATAGGCCTGAATCACAGCTGCGAACTTAGCACCTGGGAGACAAGGCGACATTTGCCGGTTAATTTTGACTCTGAATCGACAAATCACGATGATTCAAAAGTTAACAATAAATGATAACTCATCAAAAAAGCCAACCACAACACTCGAAATTGTACAGTCATCTTTCGGATGCGAAATAGTGCTGTCGGCAACGATTATCGGGGGAAGCCCGTTTTCAATGTTACATTTCGCTAAAGGCCCGAGTTACTTCAATGGACGATGTACTGGAGATACACGAACTGTTCGGTCTAACCTCTTAGCTAAGCTAGCAAGGCTCAAAGCGTACACCTCTGAGGGTTCCAATCCCGCCGACTTCAAAGATATTTCGCAGTTGAGTCAATTTTGCGTTTGTCAAACTGTACCAAAATCGAAATTTTGTATATTTGATAGTCATTATGCATCAAGAAATAACTGAGCGAAACTAAAGATAAGTAACGCAGATTTTTGCTGATTCAGGTAAATACACCATTGGTTGGATTCGAATGCTTTCAACGGATTAATTATAAATGCCAAAGTTTATGACGAATTATTTCCAGTGAATCATTAAACTCTCACTGAAGCATGTTAAAGGTCATCCGATGATTGCCGAAACATAATCCTTAGACATTCTGTAGCCTGATGAACCGAGTTTTAAACAAATTCATTCTTGGTCAGTCGAATGACTCCGAACGAAACCTCGGTGTTACATGATCAGCGTTACTCCAAATATTCAAAATGTACAACTAAAGATAACTTTTGAAAGATAAACACCGATTAGTTCCAATTCAACCTCACGTCATGACTGTTTTAAGAAACAGTAGATGAAGCTTGTACCAATTGTGTCTTCATGATAGTAATTAAAGCTATGTTTTTGGTCACGAAAATTCACTACTCTTGCGGTTCACTAATTAGCGCCTAGTTTGGATTTGTTCTAAACCTATTAAACGTGATTCCTTTCGCTTGCGGACATTGACTAAATTTATAAACATTTCAGTCTGGTCCGGAAACTTCGTTTCTCGTTGTACCATTTCATTCAGTGCAACGAGTTTGCCAGTTTCATCTCATCAAAAGTGTGTGAAAAAATCTCTGGAAGCTTTTTATGAACCGTTTAATAAAGTGCTAATACTGAGTTAACTCTACTACTTGATAACTTTTGATCGAGTCTGGTTCTCGTACTCCCTGTAATTACTGTTGGATGAAGCCGTCTGGCCAAAAGGCACTTTGGAGTGCTTTCAACTTGTAGTTGGAATGCCTAAACCAAAACAAACTCGATGCTCATTATACAACCGTTTGGAATTTTTAGTTGAAAATGTTACCGACCTGGACCCTGCCAAAATTTAACGGCTGTTGGGAATGCCAGGTAGGTTCTTGAAGTTGGGGCCAGTGAGTTTAGACAAGTCACCAAGCTGAAATATAGAATGTTTTGTTCCACCGAAGGACTAGCCAGTCGAGGACTTTCTGACACCAACAGTTAATTCATGCGGACATCGCTAACCTATCCCATGTGCAAAGGAAGAGAAATGGAAAGGCTTTGCTAGCTGTCTTGGCCCGAAGTGATTTAGTTTGACGTGGGTTAACTGTGCGGTTTCTTCAGGGTTCGCAAATAAGAAAAACAGACGTGAACGATTACAAGCCCCATTAGCTTTGGATTAATCAGTTCATGCTATCAAGTACGGCATCGAATCGATCTTCTGACAAATCTCTTTTGAGGGTGTAGCCACGATGATTTTAATTATTAAAAAAAGCTGACTGCGTAGTTCATTTTTGTGAATGGAAATCACTTACATCTTTTGAAGCCTAATGCGAAGTAACAGTATGTCAATTTTACTCGGCGGTATTTGGCAAAGTGTTACCAGTCTTTTCTTCGGCTTGGTGCAAATCGTTTTTTTTATTATGTGCCCCGGATTAGGCCACAAAACTCTTCGGCGAGTGAAGTGTGAATTTGCCGCATGACAGAATAACGGATTTCGGGCTTCGGGGAGACTCAATGGTGGACACTTAAACACGGTTGGTTTTAATATTCGAGTTGCATAAAACGTAAACAGTACCGCGTGTATCTGTAAAGCACTTTGCTGTTAACTCAAAAGTCCATTTTTTTAGATGAACTCACTAAATAGACCAGGAGAATAGGGATGATGCTTATGAGGCATTAGCAGCTTTATATCCTCATCCCCACTTGCAGGGCAATGTAATTCACTAAAGTATTAGGTATCGCGCTTTATGAAAGATCAGTCACCTCAGAGATGCAGAACATGGTACTAGAGTATACTTGCATAATTAGTCTATTCGAATTATTTGGGTACTGACAAAACCAACGCCCAATCACCCAGCCTGATCTTTCATTGATTCACAAGAGGATGACCTGCATATGATTTTAAAGTGTGACGCTGTTTAATCTGGTCTGCCAAATTTTACTGATAAAAGGGACATTTGTTCTTTGTAGGTGTTAACAGGATACCTAATCTTTCATTATTTATGTAAGGAGGCTTTTGTAGAGTGATTCTGTCACTAGCAGTTGCCATGACAACTGATTTATTATCACACCAGAGGAAGATATTTCCCGTTGGTTGTGTCAATCAGCCAGACCCTGTCTAGATCGCCCGCTGATTTATGGACATCAAAATGCTCAAGTTTTCCCTTCGCAAACAGAGAATATGCTGAATTGTTTTTCTGTCTTTTTACCGGTGAACAAGACCGTATTGACGGCTCACCCTCCGGATATGCATCCGGATACAAATGTACCCGCTCAAGTACCCTGCCGATTCGCAACAGGCCGGACGTGCACATCAAAACCATTTACCGTGCGACCGAAATGATGTCCTTTGCTCACAAACTTCATTTTGTTTCCCCTGCTCTTGCGAACGTTGGAAGTGAGTTTCATCCAATGGGAGTGAGGAGAACGTGGGCATTTGCTGACTGGTTTGTCTAACCTCGAAGTGATTGGCGACTTCAAGGTCACTGTGGCCAGTAGGAAAACAACTTAGGTAAAGTCTTGTTCTTCATTGCTAATCAAGTACTGGATGTCCTTGCTGATACAATGTCAAAAACTGAGTATTCAACAAAATCAATAAACTTGAAACACCACGTGAAAATAATGAAACTACTCATTTTGGACATAAACTCGTTAAAGTGAGATCAACGACAGGAAGTTTCCTACTCAAGCTGGCCCAGTATTTTTACGCAGAGAAGTAAGTCGATGCGTTAGTGACGAGGTTGGTCTGGTTATGGGAATATAAAATTGGTTGACATAGAACATTTACAGCAGTCATCAAAGAATATCGTTTCTAGCAATGTGCTGGCAGTCCGATATTTGAATATGTTACATATGAACGCATGAATTGTTTACAATAAGGAGGAATTCAGATATAAATCACCAAGTTCCTTTTAAGGCAAATTATATAGAAAACAAATAACGAATTACCATATCCTTTTCTATAATCACCCTTGCCTGATTCTGAATCTTGCCGCTATAAAATTGATTCACTGGCTGATGGTTACTGGTGACCACTTTTGCGATGTGCACAAGCGATGCGAGTGTATCTAAACCTAGCAATAACTACATGCATTTTTTATTTGAACTCCGGTGAAAATATTTTCTACCAATGGTAATTCGCGAGCATGCGGTAGTCATCGACCTTGGATATAAACTGTACTCGGTGTGGGGCAAGTTTAGATACAAAGTCGGAATTGCAATCCTTGGTGAGGATGATGGTTTTGAGTGACAGAATCATCGAGTCTTGGTAGAAGTGGACGATTTTTGGCATAGAAGCAAACTGAATGCGAACCACGTTTATGGAGTAAACGTGCGATTGTTTGATTCTTCATATCTCAAGTGGATGAGTAACTGAGGCTTGTGTGCTATAGAATATTTCAATTTCTTGGAGGAGGTGTTAGATCTATTTTTCCCTCATTTTATCCAGTTGCATTTGGGCTTTTAAAAATAGATCGCCGCAAATTCAACGCTTTCACCCAGTCAAGCTTGTTGATAAATCAACACACCTGATAGGCGGCAAGGTAAGAGGCATCTAACTTTCATGATGCACTATTTAGGTTCAAGTATGCTCACCTCAAACCATGAGGATCTGCCCACATGAGCACCAACAGCTACAGTAAAGCACCCGATGCAATCATGTGGATAGACTAGTGATAAACGTATTCTTGGCGTGGTTCGTGTCTTTTGCCCGATATTTCCACACCCGTTTTCGAAATAGTCCATCGCCGAACTGTTTCTAAGGGATGTGCGCCCCCAGTATGCTGCTGAAAGGTACACCATGCCTCAAGAAGAAAAGTTTATCCGTACGAATTGTACCTAACGCACTCCAGTAATTTGTCAGTTAGGATCTTACCATTTGCCGTTAGATTCATGATAAATCCGAATGAACTAGTGAAAAGTTCATATTCGTTGATTAACTGAACAGACTAACCAGTCTGCGACGTAAACATCAATGAACTACTCAGGATCTCAATAATACAAAGTGTAAGTAAAAATGGTAAGATAAAAACTGTGACGACATTTCACGTCTACAGTATGCGCGGTTGCCTGATCTGTCACTCGGTCAGAAGTGTGAATGAACAGGCGGACATGTCGATATCCTACTAACGCAAATCAAATTACTTTCTCGTAAAATTGATTACCTGCGATTCTACTATTTATCGATATGAAATGAAAAAGCCAATGAAATGATCGTTTGCTGCAAAAGAAACAACGGACTCTGGATTCTCACGCGCTTTCGCCAGTGCATACTCAAATTCTTGAGAATTCTCATTTGCTCCATCTGGAATTTGGCCTTGCCAACTAGAAACTTAAAAATTTATTATTGGTATTTCTTGTGGACCAGTGCAGTAGAATTGAAAACCTCTGGTGAATAATCAAACTGACAGCATAAAGCATCTCTGTGTTACTTTATTTATCTGTCGCCGGAATTTGTAAGTGAATCGGTTCGCGTACGCATTTTGCTGAATATTTGCATAGTTTTAACCCGTTTGGTGTAATGGAAGTCCACGGTATTTCTCTCCTCATTGGCCAGAATTTGTACCTTTCCTCATCACGTCTTAACCATTTTTCACACGAGAGTAACTACCGCCAGGGGTTGGAACAAATGAATAACCAAACCATGATCTCGAAATTAATATACCGGTTGTCAGGTTTGTGCAGTTCGATGAACTTACCACAAATATACATATGAACTGACCATGCGAAAAAGGTGTGAATGTCTTAAAGCAGTGAGTCAACAACATGACGTATTCAAATTTTGGGGTCAATGAAATATTTCCATTAGTGAAAAAAAATCAATTTTACTTTAATTTTAATTATATTCCTTGTTCTGTGCACATACATTGCATTCAAAACCATGGATACATGAGGATTGGTTACAGTCAGGCACAGGTTTGATCCTAGTTTAGATACAGTCAACAGGAAATGTGTACAACAATAACCTAATTGTAGAAGATTCTCTAGATATTTAGTTTTCCTTAAACATAAAATAGACGATTGTATGCTTTAAGTGGAGGAAAAGTGTTGTTGAAAATTGCGCGTTCTCAGGGCATTAGGACCGGCGATTGTATTAAATCAAATGGTAGCTTGGAAAGATCATGTCAAATTACTTCATCTTCTTGTCCCTTCGAGAGAAACGGAAAGACTTTTTCACTCACCAGAGTACTGTCCAGTCAGTATGTAGGTTGGTAACGATAGTCATTTGTGGAAAACTCTTGGCAGACATTTCTATGAATCCAGATACTTATAAGGTTGAGCTGATTAAGGCACGGGAAACTTTGCCATTTGCTCTGGGATTCAAATAAAGCAAGGTTTGCAAATTAAAAGATACAAGAGTAAAATTCAGAATGGATGATTAATCTACGACGGAACACTTTAGTTGGGGAACGGCGCAATTTGCCACATGGCCTGAGGTTACTATCTGCAGGACTGACATCAGCTCGCAAATTTAGAAGCCTCACTGTACTTCAGATTGTTTCGTTTAATGGTTCCTATTATCGTCAAATGAAGAGATGAGGACGAAATCGATAGAAGAGTTGGTGAAGATGAGGAGGAGAGAGAAGCAAAGCAAAAGACAAACGAATAGCGTTAGATTTACGTTCCAATTCTTAGAGTCTGACGCTGTTAAACCGAGACATCTGAGACTTGTGTGCGAAATCCGATCTGAAATATTGTGATCACCAACGGACTGATCGTAATTAGTTAACTGAAAGCGTTGGACTGAAATAAATGAAACGCGCGCTCACATTTGCCACGGAACGCAGCGCATAAATTCCTAAATGGAGAGCTGATTTATTTTGCCACTGTTAGAACAGTATAGTTTCAAGTCAAAAAACTAGTAAGAAAAAAAATTGAAGCAAATAAAAGATGACAGCAGTATGAGTTGACTGGATTTACTTTGAATGGTAGCCTAACAGCTTCTCCCCCTGTCAACTCTTTTATTGTAGCTGTCCAACAGTCAGGGTCTATAAAAAAACTGTCCATTGAACAAAGTCAAACACAACCCACCTGATGTTTCATTAGATACATCCTGCACAACACAGTCTAGTGAAAAGCGCCTCTAAAGGAAAAGCTACTTAATTGGCTAAGTAACTATCTATCGCTTGAAAAGTCAACTTTTCCGCTCAACGTAAAGCTTTCTGACAAGAACCGAGTCAATCAAGATTGAATACAGAATTCTGACTGGAAGAAAGAGAATGAGAGATGTCCTTAGTTTTTCTGTCGACGAAATGAATTCCTTTTCCAGGCGATTGTAGACAAAATGTTGGTTATTCTCGCACTGGAAACGTTTTATGTACCCAATGATCACTTTCAGTTAGGCTTCGAGTATTGGAAACAGCTCCTGGAAGAAAACATTCAACTTTGATTCACAACTCATTTTAATCCTATACCATTTTGTTTTTCTATAAAACATTTTGACATAAGCAGCAGTTATTTTCCAAAAGTGCAATTCCATTTCAACATTTAGTCACATCGCTGCAAACCAAACTAGAATTCTGCGGTTTACATTTGTAATGCACTCCAGTTAACATATTTTTATCAATGTGGCTGATTTTTGTCAGCAGTACTATGATTAGGAAACAATTTGTACAAGAAAGCCAATTTTTGGAGGTGAAATTTTAGCTTGAGAAACGTCACAATGAAATCAATCACTAAAAGGTAAACTTGTGGTACGTGATTATTCCTTCTTTTATTAGTTACCATGACTGAATAGAACTTCCTTTTGCACAGCCATTTCGAAAAATCCGTGTTTGCTCGGAGCTAGTCGCAAATCAGATTGATGGGTTTCTGTAGGGTGAGTTCACTGGTAAGCTTGAATCCACTCCGCGTTCCAAATTGGGTATCCGGCAGATTTATAAATATTTAGCACGTGTCAAAATTTTAGCCTAGTTTCATCGATCAATAAAAACTGGCTAAGCTGTATGCCTAATACCTGGTGCATCATTGTCTGTACTGCCCTACCGCCTTTGTACGGCAAGGTTTATTTGAACAAACGTGAGGCAAATGTCCGTAATATCACAATGTTTACTACCTAAAACCTTGCAAAAGCCAGCGCTGATTCTAGGCAGAAAAATTTAATTAGTTGTGACTGGCTTTTTGGTCGTATACAATAAGGACAATTCGAACCGGTCAACTACTTGGGACGTTTGTGCATTCTGCCAATCGCATCAATAAGAAATGATCATTTGTAATCATTGGGTGAATTGTTATATTTATTTGGTACCTCACCGGTTAATGTGTTGCGTTGTTGGAATGAATTTAAAACTGACAGGTCTTTTTGCGGCAGTGTGCGTTCTTGTCCTACTGGGTCCAAATCGGCGTGGGCTAGCATATAAAAAGACGGTGTTTTCAGCAAAATATCACCTTGTGAAATTGCAAATTTATAATTGCATCTTGCTAGCCAATATACTTTACAAATAACGTTTAACCCCTCAGTCTATTTGGGAACTACATCAAACTTATTCAGAATTATCTCGAAACTATTCGGAAATGCCACTCAGCTGGCCTGCTGGAATCTTAGCTGAATGGGCCTGAAACGTGATTCATCTTATACTGGCCTATTTGTGCGTAGGTTTTGTAAGGTGCGTTGATTTGATGTCTGCAAGTGCATGCACGCTTGAGACCTCTTGTGAAACAGACAATTTCCTATGCGACTCCGAATATTCTTGGTACAAATCCGAATAATTTTGTTATAACCCCGAAATAATGCGGAAATTGGTATAGTTGTGATTTAGTCATTCATATGCCTTGCATTCTCCGGTATTATATGTCGTCTTGTTACCAGCTTGAACATTTCTATGCAACACCCTTTGGATTCCCTTGACAAGTTAAGTCAGATGTTTGGTGTGAATTGAGTCATGTTCTGAAGCGGTTCCTCCCAGGTACTGAGCAACTATTTTCGCTCAGCTGCAAGCCAATCCTAGAGATTCTCTTAGAAAAGCGAAAACCCCATTTGGAGGGGGGGGAATTCATATCACAATTAGGTGATTGTTTTGTTAGTTTTGGCTCTTTCCCGATAGTGCTATTCGAGGTTACATTGCTTATTTTGCAACCGGCTGAAACTCTCCCACATTTGGCATCCGAAAACACTCATTAGAAATTTTCTACGGTAATAAACCCGGGCATATTAATTGCCTCCGTGAACTTCATTTGTTCATCGGATTCTGAATAACCAAAGTTGATTTCGGTAACCAAGTTTCCATGATGCATTCAAAGCCAATGAGGATATAATACTGCCGAATTCCTTTGTTATTCTCGCACTGGAAAATCAAAAAATCGAACGAACCGTTGTTACCTGATGAACACGCAGCAACGTGATCGCCACTATAAAAATGGTGGAAATTCTTGATGGCTACCGTGTTCTAAGTCTGGGAGACAAGAATTGCAAGAAATACGGCTTTCCCAGGTTTTATCTTATTATTTTCTCAATTTCTTAGGGTTCTTTGGGATGTTGTTTCGTTTATGTATGCATGATACCTGTTAATTTTAGTGTTAGGTTTTCGGGTTTGAGCATTCAAATTATTACACCTTATGAGAAGCGACTATGGCAACCGATACTGTTTTCTTTACACAATTTCACAACAAACCTCTGAAAGCATTTTGCTGTACAACGGGAGGCGCTTGGTGCGAGTTCTGGTCCCACTTGGTCTTCATAGCAGAATCCTTCCAGCAAATTGGACAAAATGACCTGTCATATCTATGGGCACCTAAAATGCTTAGCGTTTTCACCGATCTCATAGCATAAATCTTCGAGTTCAAAAATTCCGATCAGGCAGAGATACTTATGGCCCCTATTCGTGGAGAAGTGCAGTCATATTTGACTGAGCGAAAAAATGCAAGGTGATCAAACACAAACCAAAAGACCGACTTCAACCGAAATTATGCCCACAAAATAGGGCAGAGATTGATCCCCGGCTCTTAAATAGTCCATTCTGCAAACGTTATTTTATGACGCTGAAAGAATCAAGGAATGCTTTTTTGGTAAAAAAAACTACAGTTTTAAATTATTGATAAAGAAACGGTAAGAGGATAGCGGGTCATGTACGACCGGAGCGAATAACAGTTTACTTCCTTGTGAGAATGTTATTCGCACAGTCTTGCTACAATTTATGTAATCCGACAGAGAGGGTATTTCATTTTGTCTAGGTATTCTATCGTTCACAAACGTTTAAGCTCCCGATTACCAGTGGCTAAGTAAACAGCTTGTTTCCTCTGTGGATTTCAATTCAGTCGCTCGTTTCGATCACCAATTTTATCCTTTTATGGTCTCGCTTATCTCCTACACACCACCCCCGTCTTGATATAGACGGTTTTTGAAGGGATCGACACTCGGAGATCAAGCGTCTCCAGGCCTTGTTTGTTGGGATGTAATTCATCACCTCGGTGGAATACAAAACATTTCGAATTAAAGTTCACGAGTTAATAATGTTCTCCGATAGAGATAATAATGTGTTGAGATAGGTCAATTTGAAAACCAAATACACCAGCTGGTCGAGTTAGATTACCCTGGTAAATGGTTTCG
Organism: Fasciolopsis buskii; assembly: GCA_008360955.1. Taxonomy (NCBI): domain Eukaryota; kingdom Metazoa; phylum Platyhelminthes; class Trematoda; order Plagiorchiida; family Fasciolidae; genus Fasciolopsis; species Fasciolopsis buskii. The sequence continues at coordinate 106,635 of LUCM01002694.1, read as the reverse complement.
AAAGTTAACGTTGTTTTAACAATCGGATGTTTATTACGCTGCCATCGATGTGATTTTCGGTTTTGCAATGCCAGGTAATAAGTATTGTTTGTGGAGAAATTCCAAAGGCATTGTTATTTTTGTTAGAGAAATGTGGATCCAAATAATTCCTAATTCATAACAGCAAACGTAATCAATCGATGTGCATCCACTGATCATTCTAACAAGAACTTGGCAAATCACAGTGCATCAATTACGATTTTTACCCCATGCACTTCTACCCACCATCTCAACCTCCCCCCTTCCCTCGTTTTTGCGACTGCATTGTTCGCTATCACAGATTTCACATGCATTTAAGCCTTTCTAATCTGAGGTTTTCATTCGTGATCACTTGTGAGAAAAGAGCAGAGTGTACAACCGGTCCGTTGTTTGAGTTTACCAAGACAAGAGTGACCAGTGAGAGTGATACGCCGATCGATATATCGCATTTTTATTGCAACCCTGCGACACACGGTCACGTGTTTGACCGGGGAGAACGGCTCACTGCGGTTGGATATAAGCGAAAAAGTGAATCGCCGTGTCAGGTTTTCTTGTCTGTCATAAACCAACCAGTGATTTAGACCAACTGACATCTGATATTGCGAATAGGAGTAGAAGAAATGTGATCAAATTTGGACCGGTAGTTAGATTAGACTTTTCTGCCACTGCTCATCGATCATTGTATGTTCAAGTTTGTAGCATGAATAAACAAAGTCATGTACAGTTGCAATTTGCCCATGAAACCTAACCTAATGTCTACGTAAGTGTTTCCGTACGTCTCTTTAAAATAGCACGGTAGTAAGTAAGCTTTTCTCCAGTGCTTTATAATGAATAAATCATGCATACTTTGTAGTCACTGGGGTTATCAGCTGTAATTAGTGAACCCCTATATCGGAATAAAATTAGTTGTTTATTGGAACATTAGTCACTCACAACTAATCTCTAATTCACCTGACACAAACTTGGTTCGTATTAGTAATGATGTCTACATTGAGAACGGGATGGGTGCAGTTCGAATCGCCAGAAAGGTGTAGCCAAAAGGGGTAGCATATGGATTGAGAACAACATGTAAGTCAAGTGTGGAAGTTGGAGTTTTGGGTGAGAATCTACTGAACAGAATGGACAATGGTGAATAGAATTTCTGAATTTGCGCGCACATTTTCTCACATCCATCGTTAGTTACATGTTTAATCTGATCACCTTAGTTTCAGATTGAAGACAAATGAGAAAATTTACCAGCATTGGACCTTATCTGAGTATCAATTGTTGTTATAAGAATATGGTTTCGCAATAATATTAGTACGATCGTCTGGTATCCCTGTTAGGCATAAATTGCATGCATTCCTGTTAGACGATGCAAGTCGGGTACAATTTAGGTCTGTGCATTAGAAGTTAGCTTAGTCTAGGAGGGAGTTCAGCTGCGTCCGTTTCTGTAGTGCCGCTAGTGCTAGTGTACGGTGGACTGGTTAAACATAAGCAAATAATCAACGTAATTTAAGTCGGCTTTTTTTGTCTGAAGATTTACACTGAGTATTTATTCAAAGAAATGTAGTTCACAGTGGAAACAAGGCGTTCTACACAAGCCATTGACTAACCTACTGCTTATTTGTGTCCTTTAGAAAATTACTGGATTAATGGAACATGTCAAAGAACACCAAGCTATATTTGCTATTCTTCTCTCTCCAAATACAAATGTGGCAACCGTTTAAGGATTACTCATTGTCAAATGGAATTCCTGTCAGATCCATGAGCACCGTGAATGATCGTCCGAATTATTTTGCACCACCTACCCAACTGTTTTATTCCGTGCAACTTGCAACAGTGTAATGGAAATAGCATGCGCAATAGCCGCTAGGGAATACTTTAGGGGTGAAAGGGGGAACTGGAAATTTTGACCCTGAAACTTGATATAGAACCGCAGAAGATCGCAATAGGTCAGACGACAACAATTGACCGTCTGTCGCTAGTTGCACTTCCTCTCGCTCAGACCAGGGAGTTCTCGTGGAAGCATGCAGTTGCGTAGCGCTTTCCTTCCTTGACTCCATATATGGATAGCCGAAAATTTCAGTCGACCTTTTTTTTCTTAAATAGCTGCCAAACACAAATCTTCTAACACTCCAGGATTCAGGTGACGCGGTTCACCAAACAGAATGGTTACAATGCAGTTTCATACAATTCACTCCTGCCACTTACTAAAATAACTAATTCTACTTAACTGTGTCGACATTTCTGCTTCTAGTCCCGAGCCCAATTATAATTAGGCCTTGAGGGTTTTGGAAGAAATTGGACGTTAATTAACGCTTTGTTGAATGAAATAAAATGGAATTTTATGGAAGACGATGAACCGAAATATTATTGTTGCTTTTTGATTCCCTCCTGGCCAATCCGTGAACACCAAGAAGAAGAAAAGAATATTCGTCAGTCCTCATTCTCCGACAAGAATAGTGACACTAGAGGCAGAAAAAGACGTTCTACTCTCGTGACATCTGATAGTCACAATTAAACGACCCCTTTTCGTTTAGTTTGTACATTCTAGTAGGACGGTTGACAGCGCCTAACACCCCTCACCATCTTCAACTAAGGGATTTGCAAAAGTTATTATGCCAAATTAAACAGGGACTCGGAAAACACGAGATTTCCCATCAACCTTCATCTTTCTTGGTGCGGCCAACGTAGCTAGACAATATCTGATGGTTTTGACTACCTCGTTGTCTAGAGATAAGCAGACTATGTCAACAAGCTCATCTACTTCTAGTCTGTACAGCGTTATGCTTTTATTTTTTGTACTTTAAACTTTTCAGTTATTGCGCCTGTCGCGTGCATAATATATCGTTTCCAACTGGCAGGTGCTAAGTCCGGATATTTGTGTCTGTATCGAATGTTGACAGAAAACACACTCACGCAACTAAGTACAAATCACGAGGTCCCCATTGGTGGACAACAGGTATTCGCCTTTCGTGCAACTGCTTGTCCCATGTGTGAATAAACGGACCAAATCATTTTTACACATTTAATTACATCCAGTGAACGTTGGATCCAAGCCACTTTTTCGCGATACGTTCGCGGTGGCATTATTTCACCAGGTTACTCTTACTCGAGATAATCTAAGATACACTTTCTGTACAACGTACGCGAATCACAAATCTCTAGATCCTTTGTGAATTGCAAATAGTCAACCGGAATGTAGTCATTCTAATCTTAACGTATAAATCAGGAAATGTGCTTTCATAGAATAGAACTCTATTGGAATTTTTTCGTGAGCTCCACGTCAATGTAGAATTAAGTCTGGAAGGCGCATAATCCAAACCCAGGATAGCTTGCAGCTTAGAGAAAGTCGACTGAAATGGGGTGAAGTGGAAGCTTTTCCATCAGCCCATGTTTTTCGTGCTAACGGTATTTAGTCGACCGAAAGTATCGCCAAGGATTCATCACTGCTCATTTTGAATCATATTGGACTATGGGCAAACATAGTCGCGGAACAAGCAGATTCAGTAGTGTTCCGCAGCAGCTACTTCACTTTGCGGTGAGCAGGATATCGTCAGATTTAACTTTTATGTGGCACACATATGTAGTACCCATAGTGCCGTAAAATTTATCAGTCATGAAATCTACTACAAAACAAAATGCTTATGTCTTCATCTGTTTTCGGTAAATGTTTGGTTACAGTAAAATGAATTGTACTCGTGGGATCCGTGACTTGGCACTGTAGAAGAAGTATCGGGAATAATACTGAATCTTTTTGGTTGAATAATTGGGGAAGCCGATTTCAGGCCTCAACAGACCGAAGGATCAGAAGCTGTATGTTATTGGGGATCATGAGACATATCCATCCCTGAATAGTCCCCTTGAAGTCTCTAGAGTTTCGCCGGTCACACAACTGTTTTTTCTAAAGGATTAACGATACTTAAGAGAATTGTTGATTCATATAAATTGAAGCAACCCGTTTATTATATGATTATGTGTTTAAATTCATACAATTATACCAAATGGGAAAAGTAATTGCTTTGACTAGTTTATTGGATGAACCTTGTCTAGGATCTAATTCGATGAAAATACAGAAAGAGAAAGACGAATTGTTTAACCTTGTACCATTTTGCTCCCCTTTTATCCGAGACAAACAGTTCGCAATATGACATAATACAAGATACACAATCGGGAACAAAAACACGATTCACCCTTTCTTTCCGGTCAATGCACTGTGTTACGTTCGATTTCAGTTCTCGTGTCACTTATCCGAATCACGCAATGTGGAATTTAATCAGAACGAGTTATGACAACTCAAATGTCTGCTCTATCCGAATCCGCAAGAATGAGCTTATTTTGTCTCGCCTTCGGAACAACAGACGAGATGACGAGCAATTAAATATTCTTTCTCTAGCACGCAAGACAGAGAATGTGAATCAATAAAATCTGGCTACGCCAGATTGTGTTATCGGCCAAAAGGTTGAACTAAAATGAAAAGTACTGTCTCAGATGGCACGTTTGAGTGTGAACGTCTACAGGCCATTATCCTGACACCCCCACGTAGACACATGCAAACACAAATGTCTCTACAAACGTCCGCACATAGAACTTCATACTCCTGTAGGATCAAAAACATCGACTGGCAGGCAATTCGGTGATCTGTAACCAACCTGGAACGTGCTAGTTGGGTTTGGGGATTCAAAAAGTAACTTGACAACTGTAGGAGCGGAACAAACGTCGCCCACTAAGTTACGATGCCTGGCACTGGAAGATGAATTACCTCGGGGTTTTTGTCGATTTTCTGCTTGGCATCAACTATATTAGGATGATCAGGACTGAGTGACTAATGATCTTATATTCAAAAAAGTATTAGTCAATATTTCAGAAAAAGTAAAATCTGACAATGATATGGCAAAAGTAAGGAATCCTTTTTTATGCAAAAAATGCTCATCTCAAAAAAACTACTCATATTGTTTCTGTGTGAGTCATACTCAATCCTCATGATGGTGATGATGATGACCAGAACAAGACTGATGATGAAGAAAACAGTGTCGATACTGTTTCATATGTCGATGAGGACAATGATGATAACCATTACTATCGTCATCATCATCACCGACAACATCAACAACAACCGAATTATAACCATTATTTTACAGATAACAATTAAAAAGATCTCGAGTTTGTTTCTAGGCTAAAAATATGCTTGCACATATGCATAACGCACGACTAGTAAGAGGATAGTAAAAGTGCGAAGTAGTTGGATACCTCTCAGACCTGTGAGAATCGCAGCTGACTGGGCCAAGACGTTCTTCCAGGTGGGTTAGACAAACATTTATTTTTCCTGATGCATAAAGAATGTGAAACAATGAGTGTCCTTTATCACACTGAATAGTAGAGAGAAAAAGACCAATCAGTACCGCGAGAAGTTAACACTTCGCATTGTTCTTTTCAACCGCTAGAGTAAAAATTGTGAATTATAGAATATTCCGTTATATACTGTTTCGAACGGGTATAGAGGATAAATTCAGTACAACGGACAACTGACGTCATCCCCGTGGCAGACACAAAGTCCGTGTGAGTAGTTTTTGTGTTCAATAAGTTGAGTTAAATGACCCGATTAGCTTTACTTCGATAAAAGGCCAAAATCTTCCGGTCGGTATTGTGCAATGTGAAATGGGGCCAACTGAGTGTTTGGCTTTTATCAAATCTTTCGTTATTGATGACCCCAAATCACGATCTGGATTATTATTCACTGTTTTTCGTGACATCGATTTGATCAACTACTTGCGGATATAAGTTACCGCATCACGTTTGACGGAAATTCAGGTCACGACCGAGGTGAGAGGAACTTGCCACCTATGTTGTCCTGCTACTTCATGCTTCTGGCACAGTTCGTTTAATTTTTTATTGAAGTTCAATGAACCAAAGTTGCATAAAAATCTAGGAGACCTCCAGAAAATCAAGCCTCTTCAAGTTCTTTATGGGTACGGAGAGGTAAAAGTGTTTCACGAACTGATGGTATTTTTACTGGGTCTCCTTAACTTTTATCTATAGAGCGAATATTGCATACGAAATCGAAATCGTAACGCAACTGGAAATGAGCTTATATTGAAGCATTAAAACAACAATATCTCGCTCAGGAATTCGAGTGGAAACCAGAGCTTTGTCTTATTCAAGTCGAACGCCTTTTTACGATGTCACATCCCCTGGTATCAGTGAATCGCTAATTTGCATCGAAAACCAGTCGCGGTCATCGGCAGCTCCGAAATTCTCACATCACTACTTCTCTTTGGTCTGCAAATTCCGCTTTCAATCCCGTACTAAAGAGACAAGCCCCAAAGTCCTTCTTCCCACTCAGTATGTTTGTTTAGATGATTACAGCTGTTTGATTCTGCTTAAAGCTTTCGGTATTTGTCCAGTCATTTCCTTCAAGTCTCACATTTATTTTAGTAGTCAGTACTCTGGAAGGTCATTTGAACCGTGCTTGCTATGAACGTGGTTTTTATAACTGTGTCGTCGAAATCGAATCGATAAACACGTCTGTCATGCTGATGCATGGCTCTTTCAAGCTTTTTTCCTCAACATCGCTTAGATCTTTCAAGCAACCAAATACTAGAACGATAAACACGTAACAATTAGCTGATTCGATCGATGACTTCGACAGATTTTGTTTACGGAATTTCACAGTTGGCTGCCTTTTCAGTTCTACTTTGCAGATCAGCGAAGAAACCTTATTTTCACAAATAATGGCTAGTACGTTTTCACTGAGCTTGGTAATGAGGAGTTTAACTAAGGGTGCACTCCTGGCGATTCTCAATGACTTTAGTGTTTGATTTAAGGAATGTTTTATTAATCAGAACTTTAAGCAGAGGAATGTTCGTTTGTCATTAGTTTATTAAACGTATTCTGACCAAAAGCAAATCATCCGACGCTACAATCGACAGACAACCTTTCAGGAAGCAATCGCTTTGTCTACATAAGTGGTAAATAGGTGCCAGTAAAAAGGTACAAAATTCTGGATGGCAAGGTGGATACAAGGTTATCAATGAAAGGGAAATCGAATCCAGTTATCGAATACAAGGCTTGAAAAATCGTCAGCCTCAACCGTATCACGTGCCAATATTTCAGACTGCATTCTTCAAAAGTTACGAAACAATAGGGAGCAATGTTCCTTGGTTAGTGTTGTTTTATTCAAGTTTGATGGCTTTGGGTTCGATCACACTCCCCCCCCCCTCAGTGTTATCCATTAATTCCAAATTTGGCGGCTTTTCAACGTTCACGGCACTTGTCGTTTACTAATAATAAAAGTAAGAGTGCAGTATGGGAATTTTTTATGAAACTGGGAAAATATAGAAAAACAGTGAATTCGAATTATTGAGACAGAACCTTAGAGGATTTTATATCATTTCCTTATTATTTGCAATACTTTGGGTCATGTGGGTATGAAAAATCATGGCAGTAAGTAGAAAACTGTTCATCAATTTTCATTGTCGACGCGCATGAGCAAAATTTGCTCATCGTTCTCCTCGGAAAGGATCACTTGCCTGCTGAGTTAAGGAAGAACGAAAATCTTGTTTTACTGTTTGATTAGAAAGGGCAATTGACAATATTCTTTACTGTTACGTTTGGGCTTCGGCATTGCTTGGGATTGTGCATATTCCCGGTGGGCGTGGGTGGCAAGCCAGAGGTTAGCGAGCATTTTCCACATGGACAAAAAGTTTGACGCGGTCATTCTTGCGCATAAACCAGCTTCGTGCGTAAGTAGAGCGGAACCAAGTGTCGCAATGACTCCTGGGTCCGCCGGTCTAGTGAGAGGTAGCGGCAGCCATGAGGTTGAAGTTTGGAGTGTCACAGAAAGACACTTAAGTTCTGCAAGCACCTGTCTCTCAAAAACGTCATGAGTTACTCCGTGAATGAGTAGCAGACCCAGTTATTATAAAAATCCCCAAAGCGCAAAAAAAAACAGGAAGGATAATTTTTATGGCTGTAAAAGTGACCCTGGTGGGAGACTAATGTGAATATTAAAAAAATCAAAAGTCTGCACAAAACAGTCGGTCCGATGGATGGCTCAACCCGTTTCTTTTATTACGCCTTCACAAAATCCTTTCCGCGCATACCATGAAATTGGTGAATTTGCTGGTTCCTTAGTACTCTTTAAAAATTGTAATTATCATTTGCTTTTAAATTTCCAAGATGTTAACTAATCAGATGGTGAATAGATTTCAAAGAATATCGATATTTTGGTAAGAAAATTGTCCATTTCATTCGCTCTCTCTTATATATATATATACATATATACATATATATATAATATGCATATATATAAAGGGCTAGAAAGTAACACTCTGGAGGCGAGCTAATCGGAGTACTTGTGTCAACTCAATTTTCACGGACGATTATTGCGGGGCTTTTCTCGGTTACTCATCTACGGCGGATAGTTAATCTGGGTCAGTGAATGTAGCTAATTACCATAATCGAATCAGACTTTAATAAAACCAGCAAAGGATTTGACTTCCCAGGCTTTCTTTAACAGAGACCTCTGCGCAATGAAGTTTCTAAAGTGTGGCTTTATCGGATTGGCCGTTGATGGCCTAACGGATAAGGTCGCGGCCTATGGACATGAAGGTCATGTTTCGAGTCCTTCCACCGCCGGTCAGCTTCCCTAGTTAACAGCCCTCTGCGGCACCCTTCTTGAAAAAAGTGATGTAAATTTTTACCACTACTGATAAGCGGAAACCTATGATCTCGCGAATGCATCCAAATCGGAGATCTGGCCGGGCTGATCTGGCAAGTTCCGAATTGATTTTGGCTGTGAAAAGTTATCGCACATCTTTACCTTAGTCTTGGTATAACCTCGATACTCAGCCGATAAGCGTGCACCGACAACGAAACGTAAGTAGCTTTGATGCGTGAGTCTGATTCCCACTGAAACGGAAGGCATTTTACGCTTAGGTTAACCCATCGGAATGTTATATTGAATCATATCACTTTCGTGAGAATACATATTCATCCAAATTAAAACCAGATATGCGACGACAGAAATAAATACTTACTAACACTGAATTGTTCGAATAAGTTGCATTTGTCTCCCGTGTTTTATTCTTATTACTGTGTAATCATAAGAAATACAACCGATATTGTCTTATCGTCTATTTTATCTGGGTAATTGTAATAGGTAAATGTATAAATCATGTGTGTCGTAAGTTTTACCGGATTCGCGTCCATTCGGCCTTACGCACGTGACATTAATAAGACACGTGCACCGCAGCAACATTGAAGCAAATCCGAGAACCCACATTCAACGTTTGTGCTGGTTAGCCTGATGTGGCCGCATCACTCGGGCTATCTCTTTTTGACATCACATGGCAAACTGTTTTTCCGATATAAACGGCCCACGGATAGGTTCTGGATGGCCAACTTTTAATTGTTCATCCTAAAAGTAGTATACATATTGGGATAACGTGTGAGCAGTGAACAACTTCGCTAGTGGTTTGTCATCTGCATATCAGACAACAGAATGTTGGGATGTGAATGTCACCCTCGACTTATTTGGTCTCATTTCGACCATTTTCTTAAAAATCTTTCTGGAAAATTTCCTGGGAGCCAACTTAAAACTGAAGCTTTTTTCATTTTTGATAAATCGACGATGGGTAAATGTGACTCATCCCAAGTCAGAATATTCTGTGCGATACCTATCACCATACTCAAGTTTGCCGTCAAGAACTGTCTGGCAGTGTCCAGGGGATTTATTAAACATGACTGAAGGGATCCAGATAGAAACTCATCGATATCAGTTGCTTGGTTTTTTGACACTGCTTTTTAAAGCAATTAGGTTTTTTAGATGTTCCTATTGTGATCGTCATTCTACGTCTACGGAAAGTATTTCCTTGAGACTCAATTAATAGACAAGTTTATGTGAAGACAAACCGTAAAAATGTTGGTTAATACCTTAAATTCCTATTTTTGTTTTCTTTAACTGATAGACTCTAACTGGATCTGAGAAGGAGTAAGAATAAAAAAACTATGGGTTACATCTAACTAACCACAGGAAACCCTATAGATGGCATTCGGTATCGTGATACTTGTGTATGTTTTTAATTGAGGCTTTGACTGGCGGGAGAATGTGACTGTGAGTTAGTGTACATTTTCTAATCCAAATCGGTATGCATTATTCATTGGTTTACATATTTCCTATGCATTTCTTAGTTACATTCTGTTCTCCAAATTGCAAACTTTATTACCAAGCTATATTATTTTTGCAGTTGAATTGTGCTTCACAAAATAATCATCAACGCTTCCTGGTCGTGGGTTGAATCCGTGTAACATTATTAAAAATACTCTGCATCTAAGCTATTCTGCTGTTTTAGCTCTGATGTGCTAGTAACTAACAACTGCCTTCGCTCGATTCATTCCGACTGAGAAATTTTAACTCGGATAATTATGGTTGTTAACTGGCATTGTTGAAAATATGTTTTGCTATTAAAACCGTACGTTTTTGTCGTGTTTGTGATGTGTCCGTTTAAACGGAACATACTTGGCTCATTTGACCGCCCGGACAACTCGTATCAGCATCCCATTCCGGTAGAACTGTCCACCAGTCGCAACGGGTTGCTGAAAACGTTTATTCAAAGTGAACATCTGAACAACATCCTAATTAGGATAAACGCTTTTCATCAGTTACCCGATCCGCAGAAGTCGGGATCGGCCTGACTCTTGACTCGGTTTTCTATCGATAATTTTGTATCTGTAAAACAGCTCATCAGTTGCCTGAAGTTAGTTCATTACAGGGACTTTTCGAACCTTTCTGGCTAGACAGTATCTTCAATGCACGCAGAATAATTCATGTCGAGTAAAGACATAAGATGTTGGGTAATAATCCAATTAGGATTCCTCGAATTCATCACTATTAATAATGCCCCATCGGTTTCCAGTCCGCCTGCACAAAACCAAAGTTTTATCCGGCAAATTTCGAGGCAAACGACAAACAGCATCAGCGCATTCTCATGACACGTAACACGTCGCACGCGGATTTCTCATTGCATTCCCGACCGAGCTGCCTCGGAGAATGACACCGTTAATGACGAATGGCATTCGAACATAATCAAATGTCATTTGGGGATAGGAGAACGTGGTATATTTTAACATGCATCTTTTCCCCATCCTCGAGTGAAGAAATGGTAAATTCAGTCGCGGATCAATGATCCGTCCAGTTTGCCGGAAGCAGTTGTTTAATTGCTTCATTGCTCACGGCAAATGAGGCGAAACCAATCCGCCATGAATAAAAGAGGGCAAAAAGCAAGATGCGTCCTTGTCTCTAGGATTCTTCCACCTAAATTCGCGCACCATTGATTGCGAGCTATTTCGTCAAGGATGTGAACCAATTTTGTCTAAATTTTCTCTCAAAAGTGTTTAATGAAGCGCTCAGTCGGACAAATCGTGCTGGTACATGTGTAAGTTGCTTGTCGTTATTTAACCTGCGTTCGTTATTCAAAACCCGATATACGGTGCTATTAATTTAAATTGCATGACGGCTGCACACAGTCTTGGAACGGTCCAGTAGTCCTTAGGCAATCCTAGATGTATAACAAACGAGTCCAGTCATGCAGTCACACTTGAGTGTGACACGCGATCCATCTATCTGGTGAATAAGTGTTTACCATACAGAAAATTCAAAATGGACGCCATCGGACGTTTTATGTTCAGACTGAGTACACTAAGCACAGCTCATCATTCGGGAAGACTAGTCGTCTAGGGGTACTGGTGGTGGAAGCCGGAATAACACCAGGCTCGCTAAAGCTTCTGGCGTACCTCAGCCGATGGGTGCAGTAAACGGACAGCCCCTGTTTTAGGGTAGTGAGATCGGGAGATGTAGATAAAGATTTTGAACGTGACTATTTTTTTCTTCGAGAGAATGGACTATCCAACGAGGAGAGCTGAAATTTGTCGGTCAGTGACGGAATTCGCATGCGCCATCCGGCAGTTATTCCCACCACCGCCAAAAGTCTCGAAAACAATTTATGATCTCATGAATTTGTACGAGACCGTTCAACGTATGAGGCTGAATAGACTTCTTAGTTAAACTATGCCGGATGAAAATACGAAAACGGATCTTGAGGTTACAGACAAATAACATGGTTGTTATTATTTAACATTTAAAATGCATCAAATCATTGTGTTTGCAGTTTTGTGTCATTGTTGTACAATAAGCTCAGCTCATCGAGCCGACAGAAATTAACCATGCTATCATTTTGGTAAGGACAAACACTACAAAACCCTTGGAATGTTACAATTTGAATCAGTTCATATTATTCTGCGATAAGTAACTTCGCTCTTAGTTGTAAAATTTATTAGATTGGAAGATCTCGATTTATCGCAAAAATTTGAAACTGTACTTTGTAAAAGTAGAACAATCCATTCACAAAGGTGTTGCCCAGGAATATAGTCACAGATTGTTTCGACTACGTCAATCCGCCAAAACGTTTCAGTCCCAGGTGGGTTTTGAGCACGTCTTTGGATGTCTTGAGTGTTATCCTATCGAATGTTTGCGCTAATTGAATTAAAAGACCAAAGCAAATGATGTTTGCACCATAACACTCCTTGCTTCATTTAATAAATGAACAAATGCAATCAAATAGGATTTTCGGAATCCTTTCGATGTGTTCTCGCTATTTAGGCAGTCCACGCACAATAAGCAAACTTGTTGTACTACTTCCCCAGGGACGAAGCCGGATCTATTTGCTTCCGAGCCTCATTCGTTTACAGAACGATCAAGTGAAAAACCATCATGTCTGTTGTTATCATCCTTTACCGCGCACTTCAAGTTTGCTTTGCTTTCCGTCGCGATGACTAGGTGGCCAACAGTAAGCAGCAGGTATTATCATAAACGATTATTTTGCGTGATACCGAATGAACAGAAAAAAATAGCCATATCTGCTCGTAGTATTTTCAAATAGTTGATTAAAAAGGTCAAATGTTATTGGGTCATTTACCAGTTGTTAGTTCTCAGTTCAGATGACTGATGACCGAATTTGTCTTTTTTCTCTTTCGGTTTGTACTTGCTCATTACCATGTAAATTAAGAAAAACACTTGGTTTTTGATAAAATATTATAAAATAGCAATTCTCTGGAATCTGGTTGTTAATTTAGCTGACGACCACTGTTGAAATTTTATTACCTATTATTAATCGCATCATCATTAATGTTTCGAATCGATATCAAGATGGACTTGATATTTGATCCAAAATGGTCAGCCTAGTCCATGCTGTATTTCTCTCTTTGAATAGCACGTGAACCGCCTCAGATACCATGGCTGCAAAATTTTTGAGCTTACATATGAGCCCTTTTCAGTCCCGACAAAAGCCCCATTCACGTTAGACCTGGTTGTTGTATCATAGCCAATTCACTCCTCCAAAGTTCATTTTAGTCGGACGCTTTAAACTCTGCAGCGTCATAGAGCAACAGGAAATTTCATTTGAGCAGACACACCAGTATGAACTGTGAGCGCGATAGCACTGTATCGCCATTTCAGTTTGCAAAGTCTGGTTCGCTTGTGGTCCGCCGTTGCACTTTTACTCGGCGCACTGACAGACTGTTGTCACTTATGGCTTGTTCAGTTCCATACGGAACTTGGACTTTGTTTCCCCAGGTCTATTCCTATTAGTAAATCAGTCTTGGCATTCAACTTGCCTCGAGGATTCAAGCCAACCAGGAATCAACGTTAGTCCTAGTGGATCCCCAAATGAAAGACCAAAAATATCCTATTATTTTTTAATCATCAGTGATAGGTGTTAAAAGATTTTGGACACAAAGCTAGGAGTTTGTGGATCAGTGAAGAATTTGTTGGTTTACCCACCGTTGAATTAAAGCAATCACTGTTTATTTCACCTTCAACGTTCCCCAATATTTGCATAGAATACAAAAAATAGACACCCTGTAACTTGTTCGCTGACGCGGAATGTCAAATGTCTAATCGATTCTACGACGCACTTGTTGGCTTTATGTTTATATTTCTAACCGTTTGTTCTGTGGAATGTAAGCCGCAAACTTTTTCCCGCTTCGAGTAAACCGGTTGCTATATGCATCGAATTTTCTCTAAGTTTATTGATTTTGCTTAAAAAGGTATGTAAATGCTTATCCTAGTTAATCTAATTCTGGATTTCACAATTTTACCTTGATATAAGAAACAAGATGCCACAGATTATGTTAACGAGACCCCTGATTGTTACGCTGCCACTCGTAGTCAACCGTAGTCGAACTGGCGACCGGCCTCGTGCAATCACCCACTATTTGTCCCAAACTGGGCCATCGTTTACCTGCCAATTGGCGTTCAATTGTTGCTTGATAAAAATAGGAACGTCCAGTTGTTTTGCACACGTCTGACGATCATGTTCATGATACTGTGGTCGTTACAGCAAGTCATTTTTGTGTTAACCGTTTCGAGTGCACAAGGAAAAATGATTTTCAAAAAAGAAGAATGTATGGAGTTTTAGTTTATTTCGGGAGTAAATTACGTTCGTTGTCAACACAAAATGATTTATACCCACAATGAATGGTATTAAATCTTTCGTCTCGTTGGTCGAAGGAAAATTAGCAAACTACCAAATGGAGTTTGCATTTTTTATGACGTACCTTACGCATGATTATAGTGAAAGGGGTAACCCTACTAACCACTGGGGCTTACTGCATGAATGGAGGCGGAGGAGGGAAACGGTAACCGTGAACTTGAAATCTGCAGTGGTCTAAAACCAAATAGGGTCTCGTTAGAACAGGCGGACAACTAGTTGCCCCTGGCCATCAAAGAAAGCGGCATATCTGGGATTCGAACTTCTAACCATTTTGGTGACAGATGCTTCACCCTCGTGATTATCATCCATCAAGTTATTTTAAAATTTTGCTGGCTTTTGCCGTAGAGTTGATCTCTACAGACTGAATCGCACAAGACAGATACCACAAACGAAAGGGGTGTTAACAGTTACTAAATTATTTTTTGGTTATTCAAGATACGATGAGATGCAATTATTTTGCTATGGCTTTTGCCGATCTGAAGAGAACAACAGGTTCAAAGTCGCACACTTACGTAATTCTCATGTTAGATCTGCCGAGTACCTCAAGGGGTTTTTCCGCCCTCAGTTAGGAGGTTAATACCAAGGCAAACGATGGTCGTTTAGTTAAAAGAAGATGTCTGCACAAGCAAAACGGTTGATGCCCACTCATTCAATCTTTCACGATTGATGTATGACATCTATCTGGAATCCGGTATGAGCATTCATAGGTGGATTTGATCATGAGTTACTTATGTCAGATTAGAAAATATTCCATTGTACGATTCCACACTGTCCATCTGAAAGGAAACTTTGCGGGTCATTATTGAATTTGCTCGAATCCACGGTGGACCGCATCGCACAGATGTGCATTGCATCGGGAGTGCAGAAATGACGTTGAAATGTGGATCGATTCAACTTAGAAGCGATATGCACCTGGACACGTTTTTCAACAACAGTCGGGGAATGTCTAATCTCGTCAGGGCTTCTGTCACCAGATGGGATACGACTATATATATATATATATATGTATATATGCATAGTTAGACTATGGGTTATAAGTCAGGAAAATGAGTATTTGGGTAAGAAAATTACCTGAACTGAGCAAAAGTTATTATTGTTCTTCTTTTACCTCTTAGGGTTTCTTTTGGTGAATTAACAAGAGACCAGTGCTTCTAACTTGATAGTGTCCTTATGGCGTCTATTTGCAGTTATTTTCTGAGAAATCAGCAAACTGGTTAAACTAAATTAGTACCCCGTAGTCATCCGGTACCCTTGGGATACGATTTGTCCGTGTAAAACTCAGGTGGCTCATACACGACTGCATATTTTCTTGCGAGCTGAACTAGTTGGGAGACTGAAGATCACATCAGTAAATGTATCCACAGTTGGTGAGTTTGTACGATGTTCCCCTAGGCGCATAGTGACTGAAAGGTGATTCATGGTGGTTAGGAGGTGATAAAACAAAACGCATGAAAATCTTAACCAGTGGACTGACGCTTGTAGGTCCGGTTCGACCGCCCGGATCGAATCCACGACAGCCCATTCCAACCGATGGTTAGAAACAATGGATGATATGCCTGTCGTTGGCATTCTTACTTTAGAAATATTTGCTCTGATAAAGAGCTCTCCAACTTATTGTCTTGAGGCTGATCTTCCACTAATTCTCGTTCATTTCCGTTCTGATTAAACGATGTCGCGAGGTAGCAGTCAAAGCTAGAGAAAAGCTGTGCAAGGTTAATCGTCGTAAACCATGAAATGATACCCAATAACAATCGGGTAACGAATGCGGTATATCATACTTCAATTGATTTCGTAATAAGTAATCATATCTGGCAATAATCAGCTTTTTTAAAACTATTGGAAACACACCAACAAAATGGCAAATTGATCAATTCACTAATAATTAAATATGAACCTCCTGAATTCGTACATCCTCCTCACCCATGGCCAACCATTTCCAAATCTGGCAGCTTTTCAAGGCAGTGGTTCCGGTGTAGACACGCCATAAAAGTGCTTCATAATTTACAGAAATGGTGAAAGACAGTGGGATTACTTGAACATTTGCATGATATTTCTAATGCAAGACCAGCATATTTCACATTCCCGGGATCTTTTCCGTTCTGTACAGTCAATGGGATGAGTGCTAATTCTATCACGCTAGATGTAAAATTATCAAAAGAAATATCAAATCCACTTTGTATAGTTCCGCCTCAGTGATATTCAGAGTCAGTAAACCTGTTGTTAATTGCTTTGTTATTGAACTTAACTGTATTAATAATAGTTAAACATAAAATTAACAACTGAATTCCAACTGGTATAATTTGGATTTGGGTACCTTGCAAGGGTGCATTCAAGATCAAACATTGTTGCGAATGTCGTTTTTTTCACACATTACATCTTCTTTTTACTCAAGATTTAATATACTAACCAAGAAAGACGATAGGATTGGCAATGCCGAATGGGTACCGAATAGGAAACATCCAATCATTGCGAAAAACTATAGGGTACAATTTACTTTTAATGCATAGCAAAAATTCCCTGGAACTGTCTATCAGATCATGAATTGATAGGATCGGAAAAGTGGAATTTTTGATATCTAGTTGATGATTGAATTCTACTCAATGATTGTTCTCAAAGATACTTCAAATAAAAAATTAGTAATGGTTAGCCGAGTCATTTTATACCCCTTCAGGAGAAAAATAAGGCAACTCTCAATGACAATTGGGTTACACCTTGAGGTGACAAGGGAGGACTTAAAACACGGTTGATTTATGGATATTCTATTTCTCTCTATTTCATCATTTGTGTCCTTTCCACTTGTACTAGTGCCTACCTACAATCACTGTCCACCGTCTTCGCAAGAGTACTGTTTCAACGGGGGCGAATGTTTCTACCTGTCTGACGACCCAAGTGTGTACATATGCAGGTGAGTCTTGATCCGCATTGTCGATGTGCACATGTCTTGATCTCGAGTATTTTGCCAGGCAAACCATTTTTCCTCAGAAAAAGGTAACATAAAGGATGAATAAAAAGCAATGAAAAATTAATCTATCCTAATCTATTCGGTTTCATAAGAAAAATTGTGTTAACAAATTCGACGGTCGAGTTTGCTTTGCGAGACAAAATGAAAATTGCGAACACCATGCTCTGTTCCAGTGTACCGTTTATCAACTTTACATTCGTTTGGAAAGAAAATGCCAACAGCGAGACACCAAGCAGATCAACAAAATTCATTCATGCACTACGAATCCAAATCGTGGGCAATCATTTTTCTGTTAAAATAATACATGATAAAAACTCCCACGCGGTGTGCGGCGGCAAAAATCCCTCAACGGAAAGTTAATCGACAGTGAATTTTCCTTCCGGCTGGCGCACACGCTCAGTGCCCTACCCACAGAAAACTAGTGTGTACTTTTTTTAAAATCATGCAATAGATAAAACTATTCATCACGCGATGCCAACGCTCAACTCAACATTGGGAAAATAAACTTACTGTAAAGCTGTTTCATCCTTGTTTGGGAATCATCCGCAGCACAGATTCATCGAGTCTGTACTGGGAAGCAAGCTTGTGTTTGAACCTAAAATAGTGGTAAAATCCGTGTCCTTAATTTCTACTTTTAAACTGACAAATAAAACATCAGAGGTGCAGATTTCAGTCTACCTATGGGATCCACATAGAAGTAACCGAGATTTGGGGTCAACCGTTTTGATTTAAGCGCCCTGATTTGAAATCTTTCTATTCTGTGAATGCACATTTTTGGTTACATAGACACTTGCTAAGTCCCTTTTCCTCACGCAGTATTCAAGAATTTACCGATTGTTCGTATGGTGTCCAAAGAGTGATGGAATTCAGGTATAAATTATTCGACTTTTCACCATTCGTCAGAGGATTCCAGAGTGAATCACGTGCTTAAATCAAACAAAAACATGTTATTCTTATCAATGCAGTAATCTTACAGTGTTTAACCAATTAGCTTATTCCAAAGTAGACAAGAATACAAACATAAAGGACTGTTTCGCATAATCAAAACTACTTTGTTTGCGACATGCTTGTGCTATGAATGCAAGGAAAGGAGCATGTACCGCAACTATTAAGGCCCATCATATGGAGGAAAATAAAGACCGACAGCCATCATCCCTATCTTGCGTGGCATGGAACCACGAAACGTTCAAACAAGTCAGTTTTAATGACGAACTGCATGACAGCGAGTTGGTATCTATCTCTAAAGTGATCGGAGGAAGTGTAGTCAACTAGCTCACTAGCAGGTATTTGCTTGATCAGAGCTGTTGTTGTTACTACCACTATTACTACCATTGCTACTACTACTACTTCTGCTACTAATGTACCATGGACTGTGGCAGCGATTTTCGAAAGCGTTAAGTGACAAACTGGAAGAGGACAGAAACAGAAAAACTGTCATGCACCGAAGCCCAGTAGGCATATCAACTAACATCAACACATACACAGCGAAACCAATGCGTCGATATACAGGGTACACGCTGGACAGTTTCCTCCTACGAATGAACACTATCCCCAGTGTTGTGTTCTTCCTCGAACGCACACATGGATAGTCAGGCTCGTGTGTACCACTTTTTCACCATAAAACATCAGGCAGGCCGTTACCAAATCCAATAAAGGGCTCTTCGGGGTCACATGAATCGACTCCAAGGCCTCCTACAATTGCCTGTTTTCACTCAAGTCCAGAGAGACCGTCTCAGTAAATATATACGCATATATATGCATATATGTATATGGATATATCACGGCTCCTATAACATCGTACGAGCATCCAACTTAATCATTTCAGAGTTCCGTCAGCATGGTCGTCACTAAGAAGCATGCGCTGGGACAGTGATCATCGATGGGGTTGAATGACCCGCGTGCAACCGACAAGCTACGCCCTGTCACTTGTCCTCGTAAATGATCACGTCCTTTAATGACCACTATCCCGTTGTATACTGCGCGTTTAATTTGCAAACAAAGAATTCCTAATTTGATCCTGAAACTGAGTGATGGTCACTGAAAGCTGGTTCCTCAGGTGAAAATGTTCCGAGTGTCATAAGTAATAACATTTTCGAATCCTAAACTCTCTCAAGTAGGAGATTCATCTGGAGTGAAATCGACAACTGTAAGAATTTATCCAACTTATTCAGTTTCATGCAGTTCAACAAGGGATAATTGAATGACTGGGATATTAAAACACAAACACCGGAAGTTGCAATGAAGAAAATTTTCAAGGAAAGAAATTTCAAACCGACCGACTGGAACCTTATTTTCACCGAGTCGATGTCCGAAAGCGCATCCGCCGGCATCAAGAAATAAACAACCAAACCGACCTGGCCTTATGCAGGACACATGCTACACTACTACCACTGCTTCTACCTATGTTACTTCTGTGACAGTCAGTGTTGGAACATTTATGAGCATTGCTATCTATTCCATTATCTAGACTTAACAGAAACCGTTGTTTATGGAAATCGTTCAAAACATTTTATCAATTGCATTAAGCGGATAACTATCCTTTCCGATCATTATCATCTGTAAGCTATACATATTGATTTCGAATGACTAACAAAAACTTGCAAATATTTATTATCACGATAAAAAGTTGAACAGAAGCACGTGGCACGTCAGTTTGCAAGTCATCTCGGATCACTCAACCGCTAGGTATATGATCAAGAGATTTAGTTCATCCGTCATTCAAAATATCATTTAGTCAACTAGCAATTATTTGGCAAGCAAACTGACACACGCTGCAGCTGATGATACAATGGAATGAGACAAACATTTCAATGCCGTTCGGATTTCTAAGCTGGACGTTTAGATCGCAAGCGTTTCATCAGTACTCTAGGTGACGTCGTCAGTGCAAGTGAGCAGTTTTGGGGGTTCTTCATTTACTGGAGGATATTGGCTTACTCAGTCTGTACGAATATGCGAACGTATTCTGTTTTGAAATCTGTATTGAAATAACTGATACTAACAGTCACTGACCAATATAGGACTGGCGTAATTCTTTCGGTATTCCGAGCTACTCATCTGTTCATGTACCCACTTTCGTTGCCTGGAAAACACCAATGCATCGTCACTTTACTTTCTTGTGAAATCTAATTTGTTGTACATTCCAGCTTTCATTTAATGGTCTTTTTTAAACATCTTGGACTTGGATCATTCACCTAACCGTTTCTACGCTTAAAGTGCAAGCAAGCATCTGGAAACTGCAGTGTGAGTTGCTATTGAACTATGCCTCCTAAGTGAGCAACAGATCTAATGAGCGAGATCAATCACACAAGGTTCTCAGGATCATTAGTCATTTACTGAAGTGTAGTGCTTCCGAAGACAACCTCTTAACTCAGTCTAATTAAACGCGAAAAGAATAAATTCAAGGTTAATTAACATACAAAATATGAAAGCAAAAAGAAAAAGCTTATCTTTCATATTTCACAATTTACTTCAGAAAATATTTAACATCGTGGGCCGCAGGAATATATCTTTATGTTTGAAATTATCCTCGAGAGTCTGACTAGTCTTGTCTGGGTTGAAAATTTGTTGATAAGCGTAATGTGAGGTTTTCACGGAAGTCCTAACGGGAATTGATCTGGTATTTTTTGTATCAGGAAATTTTTTCCCGTATCCAAGATCCCATCCTGTCCGAACAGTTTCGACCAGCATAAGTCTGACGGGGCACACAAAATTTTGCCAGTCATCCACTTGTTTGTATGATTGCCAAAACTTTCACAAATCGCAAATCACACGTAAATTTAATTCAAGTTGGATCAGATAGACGTGGGGGAACTAACGGTGACTGTGAGATATGCAGTGAGTTTCAACTTTTTAATCACCATTCAACCATACAGTTCTTCGGCTCGACCATCCGTCCACCCGAATAAATTTTATCCACAAAATCAACGTGTTGTTTCTTATTTGTATTATACTGTGAAGCACACTACACAACCTTACATTCGTCATACGAAATATGAAAAATCCGAGTAACCGGTTCAACAGACCAATTGGTCGAATAAATGTTCCGTAAAAATCTGGATTTGTAATTCAAATTCTCGTCGTCTGTCGTATTATGTCAGTTTGCTGTCTGGGACACTGAACTATATTCGAGAATCACCTCACCTGGACAACCAACGTCCCCCAAACTTAAAATCTCATACATTTTTTTAACCCGTAAATTTTATTTCTCTATTTAATGCATGACCAGTTTGTCTGAATGACGTGCGATGATCGCTGCTTGCGAACAGTGCATGATCACTGTGCCTAGTATGTGTTCCAGTTGAGAGAATCGATACCAGTATTAGCTAGGTTGTAGTAAATGAAGAGCTGTAGAATTGGGATGTCCAAAATGTTTGCAAACCCTTAACGATGTGACAGGCAGCCTCGTGTTAGTTGTGACCTGGTATCGTCTAGCTCCCTTGAAGCACGTTTAGTCCGGCCCAAAGATGATATCGCTTCTTTCGTCTCTTGTTTAGTCCCCATATCTAACCGAAAAAGTGCGTTGTCTGTGACCCTTGACCTATGTCTACCCAACCACCGATCGAATCGCAATGTGGGTGGTCCAAACACATACTGATTACGATCCCGAACCAGACAGACAAAAACGAAGTGGTATTAATGAATGAATGCACTTTTGAGAGTACACCCAGACTGTCGGAGTTGGTGGCCTTGATGAACAACCTGAGAATTGGAAAATAAGAAAAAAAGAAGCAAAAGACAGTCCTCATCCGCTTGGTACGGTCAATCCACAAAGTGGTATCAGTCCGGTTTCGAAATCAGATGAGGAGATTACAGATGCCTTGAGCTAATCTTGATGCTGCTCTCTCGTCCTGGTACTGAATCGAGGCCCTGAAAACTATACGAAATATCTGAGCACAATGTGCTCAGATTTAGCCAATATAATGGCCAACGATGCCGGATAGTCAAACATGTTTCGCTTACATTACTTTCGGTATTCGGTATCCCACAAAACCCCTTATTCCTCGTGCAAAACCGTATCCACTCAATGACATGGTTAATCACTTCATATCACAATCTAATTAGTACCACAAAATATGATCACAACACAATTGCTCAAATGTTCTGCCCAAAAGTTGTTTATTTGTCGTTATTCAATGTTTGCGTTCGTTAGCTGAAAGCGCATGACAACGTGGGTCATTGATATCTTCCTCATTCGTTTTTTCTTCTTCATTACAGTTGTTTTATGCCTTTTTATGGGCCTCAGTGCGAACATGAAGCACCGAAATCGGGCTCTGTCAGTACCGCTTCCCTTACGCGTGAGTTCCATTCTTTGGCCTACTATTGAATTCAAGCAGATAATAAAGCACTTTATAATGAATCTAAAAAACAGAACAAAACCTATCTTCTATCCGATCAATTACTGAAACCTGAAAGAGTTGAAGAATAACCACAAACTAGTAAACATTTTTTGTCGAAACCCAGGCGCGGGTTCATGGCGACATCTGTTCATAAGCAGACAAAAATAAGCACCAACTGAGTGTCAGTGTGTCGTTGTAGATAGCTCTGCTCGACTAAAACTGGGTGAATGTGAAAGACCGCAAACAACGGGGGAACTAACCTGTCCAGGTTCTCGGTTAGTGAGGTATGAAAGCATTCTTGACCCACTCGGTTTATTAATTTGTGCAGTTCCGTCGCAACACAGAAAGAGCGATCTCTTCGATTTGTTGGTCCAAACAACCAGACAACCAATTACCTATAAAAGCAAATCTATTAAATAAATACGAGGCTGAGTTGCCTGAAGCCTTCCGCTTGGCTAATCTGATTTGAATCATTAAACTAGCGTAGCTGTTTATATTTTGATGGAAATCGTAGCGTGCCGAGCTGAATCCTAGGGATGTTAAAAGGTAAATCTCAGATTTCCCCAATGGTATGACGAGTATCAGTAGCGTCTTTCAGCCAACATTTGGTATATTTTCTGCTGCCCACAGGTTGGGCATTAGGAACGCCTTCAGAAGCATTAAGAAACACTTCAGTTGTCTCCGTTTACAGTAAACAGTGTGTTAACACCTAAAAGACAAAAATGCAGCTAAGTATTTACACGTCACTCGAAGCGGACTTTGTCAGACGGATAATTTTTTCCTGGAAGTCAAGGCCGCTGATGTGGATATGTTGCCTCTTTCTTTCTTCAAAGATGATAATTAACCCTTTTTGCCAAGCTTACCGAAAGCATCTTGAACAAGTCCTGGAAAGGGACAGACCAGATTGAGTTATTCTTCTAAATCGACTAGGAAAAAAGGGGTTGTTTATCCAGGTAGTTCATGAGAAAAGCGCTCGATCAAATGGTGTTTGCCAATAGGGTTATCGTGAAAACTACACCGCGATCGGAGTGGTTCAGGTCGAACTGCCCGTATTTTTGACTTTAAACCCTATTCTAGAGCACACGCATCTCCACCTGGCCATACTCTGTCTGATCACCGTAATCCTTTAGAATATTATGGATCAGTCCATTTTGAAGATTAGTGTTGGAATAGGAGAGCATAGGCACACGAACAGATGATTTCAGATTCGTGCTATAGAGCAGTGATTCATCCACGGTCACCGTGACTGGTAATGTTTCCATGGGCTGCTTTGTCTAGCCACTTTTTATGGAAATGTTTAATTCAAATAACTAAGAGTAGTTCCCATTCTTGTGATCAAGGCAATATCCTTATCATTCAACCTGTGTGATACGGAATTTTTCGACAAGATTCAAAAACTGGATAAAGTGACTATCTCCAATCGCATTGCAGCTGCCTTTCTCATACGAATTGCAGTTTTGTGCTGCACGATGGATAAGGTTTTGATGCACATTGCTACCCTGCTTAAGGCAACGGTGACATTAGCTTGATATTCGGCTGTCAAGACGAACAGAAGTAGTGTGCAGTGAGGCAATAAGGCCAGTTTGTCTAAACGACAGAGTACACAAAACTTAAGAAGCTTGATCATCGATGCCTCTGCCTCGATGCCAGAAAGAATCAAAGAAATCGTCAAAGTTTTGTCAAAATCGTATATAGTGTGTAATCGAATTCCTTAACCTACAGAAGAAGGATTGATTCGAATGGAAGAACACTCCCCACTAGTTAGACGTCAGCTAAAGGCGACCTTCTTCCGGAAGCATTTCATCGCATACCCAACATAATATGGGGAAAGAAACTTGTGAAAGAACTTGTAGTCAGTACTATCACTACTAATAATAATGATAATAGCAATGGTGCTGAGACTGTTGCTAACACCATCAAAACGTTTCACTGTCCACAGCATCTGCAGTTCAACAGTTCTCGATCAAGCAGATATTTGACTAAATTGGGCTTATAAGATCATGGGGACAATATTTGAGCATTTCATAAAATTAGGAAGATTCCTGCGGAAGTCGCTCAAGTGATGGTCACGTAATGTTGAGCAGCCCTAATCTGCTTTACTATTGTTCTAGTTTTAACTTTTAACCAATCCAAAATTCGCCTAATATTTTGACATCCGGTGAAGGCGCCCACATTTTTAAAATGAAAACTGCCGCTCTAGAGCTAGATGACATACTAGTGCATTCATTTTTATGGAAAGTACTATTCGGTAACCATAACAATGAATGAACTGAAACAATACTGCAACTTAAAATACAATTACAAATGAGGAAGTTTGCCTGCTTGCAAAATAAAAATACTAAAAGTGGAAGAGATTTTCCATAGCGTCTTTTCATTCAGAACGTAAACACCAGTGATCTACCCAATCTAGAACGAACAGAAAATTAACCAGATGGATTTATTAGCTAGAAATTAGGACTAAATTCGGGGGACTATTGGTCGACAGAAATTCATTAGCCATTGTCTGAGCAACTGACAGGATAATGCAACCTCATTTATCATATGGTCACGTATCCTAACGATAAAGTCAAATCAGACGTTTATCATGATAGTGAAAAGTGTTTAATTTTGTGCTCCGAAATCAGTGGTCTGTGTTGTGTAACGAAATCGGTACGCAAAGGCTAATTACATTTGTCAGATGAGCATCACTTGCAAAGTGATATTATTTTTGTTCCTGTCTGCTACCGAAACAGCAGTGCCGAAAGAAGACCCGGAAGGTACCGCACGACGCTCTGTTGACAGGGCAATGACCGTGACAGCACTCATTTTTATAGTGGTCACTTTTCTCGGGCTTCTACTCCTCGCTTGGTACCTATCGCGGTGAGTGGAATTTCGAACCCAAACTTCTCGTTTACGTACAATGTGTTATCGCGGTTGTGTTTGTTCTCCTATTGCACTTGAGTTGAGTAATAAGCGTAAAATATTTCGTGCTTTTTGCTTTCATTTTTATATTGTAAATATATTAACTATGCTAGATAATAATAGTCACAGATCTAACAGGAATGATTTTTCTCATTCATTAACAATAGTACAAAATGTTGAGACAACTGGAGCCTAGTTCGACCACTAGTGGGCAAATTATATGGAATTCAAATTGATTTCGATGGCGCTAAGAGAAGGATAATTAGAGTGAAAATGTCGAGGTAAGCTGTTTTTGTCACATATTCGGTTAGAAGTCACGACCGGCCGTAACAGTACACATTGCTTGTTAGTAAAGAGCAGTGACAGAATTTCCTCGTCACCAAACCTCCTACTTATGGTACATGGTCACTGGCTACCTACATTTCTTGCGTAAATCAACCTTATCTTTGTGATACACTGATGCACAAAACTGAGCATTTTCTCAGTTTGCAATAATCACCCAGCTTTAGTCGATTTGGAACCGAATTAATTACCCCAGTGCATAGCTTAATCGGATAGTACAGCTTTGCACAGAACTAGCTGAATGATCTTCATTTTTGCCGTTGGTTTGAGAGAAAGAAACTTGTCTGTCGAACCATTTCCACAATAGCATTCCCCAGGGGCCGAGTTAGGCAATAGGGCAACAAGTCAACTTATACTTCAATCTTCAACCAATTGTGAATCCATAATGCAGAGACCGATGAACTATTACTTTACCCCGCCGATACCTTGTGGATTATGTCAACCGACGGCAAATCTCGTCATCTGTTTACTTTATTTCCGCCGTAAACAATCAACGATTGTTCAGCTCGTTCCATTCTCATCCGTACACATTCTTCCTCTCGAAAGCGGCCGATAAATAATCGGTTTAGCGGACAAATTTTCTGAACAACTGATCTCTTCCAAGTACGGGCTTCAAAAAGCAACCATCACTCCGACAACACTGGGACAACCGATCCAATTTACTTGTTGCATGCATACCATAGATTATAATCGATTGAGATGAACAACACAATGCTTTGAAATTCCAAAAAATACCTTCAGGTATCGACTGACTAATTTTGAGTTGGCATTAGAAAAAATTGCATCCAAAGAGAATAATGATAAAAACTACTTCGTTTGTAGTTGAAAGACGAGGACTCTATTTTGGCAGACGCTTGGAGATTTCAAGTGTTTTTGCGAATAGAAATCAGAAAAGTATGCGGGCTATGTGAAGAGGTTTTGCCAAAAATTGTTTACTCAAACTTTTCGAAGAAGTGAGTAATTTGATTAGCTCTTTATTTCCAGTTTCACGCAAATTCTAACAGTGAGTAGTGTGTGGACAAGTTTTGTTCTTTTCCGATCTGCTAATACTCACTTCCAAATGAACGGTTTTTCGCGAAATCTCTGTCTTACTCGAAACGCATTGTCCACCCCTTCTTTCCGATTTCCAGGAGACGGCATAAAGATTATGCACAATGGAAAAAAATGCGACAACAATCCCAAACGGTAAGAGTTGTTTTTAGTTTGCACCAAGTACGATAGGACGGAAGCATTGGTCCCTGACTGTGCAGAGAGAGGGAGAGAGAGAGAGGGGAAATTTACGGATCTGAAAGTACTCGTTTTGATTCTGATCTGGCAGTATTTGAACCGAGTTTATTCTGTTTCAGCCGGGACTGCTAACTAAATCAAATACGTTAAATCAGCATGGAACCTAACTGGCGTGTGTGAGTTACACCAGAGTGGATTTACTGATTAAAGCAAATTCATCTGCATTCATTTACCTGCAATGAGAGAGTCTGGATAATATAAAGATGAATATAGAGTTACGTGGGCCATTTTATTTCGATTCGAACGATGACCTTTACAATGGATGCCTGAACGCACTCCAAAAAGCCGAATATGCGAAAGGGGAACCCAGATTCCTAAACAACCAAACATGTTAGGTAAAGTATATGCAAAATTGATTTATAACTGTATTTGAAGCCACTAATGAATAATCGTAAAATGAAACACTTAGCACCCCGTGGGGCCTTGTTTACCGGATCATGTAATTTACTTATATACGCACAAAGGTTACTGACGCCATCAACTCATCTTCCATAGAGCTGATACTGATTTTGAGATTGAAACAATCCGAGACTTTCTGTTTTCTAAAGCTGTCCGTTTTTAACAGAATGTCAGTTTCGATTGTTCTACGTGTTATCGACAAGAGTAATAAGAACTGCTGACGGGTGGCACCATCTGTCACCATTTTTTCTGGCTTACCTGAAATACGTTGGCAGAGTACTTGAACGTGGCATGTTTCACGCATGAGTTTAGTGAAACAAGCCAGTCCCATAGTAGCTGGGGCTGACTACAAGGAGGGCAAAGAGATCGACAACTGTGAGTAGAGCAGCGTAGAACCATGTAAGGTCGCATTAGGTCAAGTGTAATAGCGAGCTAATCGCCATCTTCGATCAAAGTGGCCGGCGGACCTGAGAATCGAACCTCCAACCCTTCTGGTGACAAATCATTAATTTGCTAGACCGCCGTGACCGTTTTGCAGATCGAAAGACACTTCAATATGTGTTCGTTTCGCATTTTGAAAAGAAGTAAGCGAATGAAAATCGGATTCTCCAAGTGGACTAAACTAAGCACAATTTAAGACCGAAATTCCCAAGGTAGGTGTTAATAAGTCCCGCACACAACATAACGTTTTCTGCCCAGGGAGAGTCGAGCACGTTGTGATTCTGAACAACTTCACTATGCTATCCATGGGTAAACTGAAGAAGTTCGTTCATCGCTTATCTGGACCATCTCAAATTCAGCAGCTTCTGTCTAGGATTCCATCCCATAGCTACTTTAGTTAAGAACTGCTAAAATGAATAGACTGGAAAAAATGAAGGAGTAAACTTTCTTAGAAAAAAACCAAAGGTGGTTCGAAAACTAGTGACGAGTAACCGAAGAAACTGTAGACTTAATAGGTTTCAGAATAATTTGTCATGCCAGATGAAAACTAATTCCATTACCCGAAACTGGAGCCCGCTAGGGCCGATTAACATGACTTAATCACCTTGTCACAAAAGTGACAAGGAGTTGTTAAGTAAACCCTACCTGTTTGGTAATCTTTGCACAGCCGTGTCTGAGGCCTACAAAAGGTTTGACCGGCATTGTGCACACTTGATGGCTAGTGCAACCGTCGAGTCACGATGAGTGCGCACTGCTAGCATCTTCAAACAGTTTAGAAGAATTGGGTGTGCAGTCAGCGTTTAACAGGTTTACGGTGGTCATTTAAGCAGTGAAAATCGATAGAGACAAGACATTCATTACAAAATTTTCACCTTTAAAGAAGGACCTTTTATTTATTGCTAAAAAAGATTCAAGATATTTACTGTTTGTCCATGAGATTACCTCTTTTTGAGATTTTGAGTTTCCTCGTCCATTGAATTTTATTCGGATTAGATGAGCCTAATTGTCTACGTATTCCCAGGTATATAATACGTGTATTTTACATAAATCTGATCCCAAACCTTGTACTATCGGAATCAT
This sequence comes from Fasciolopsis buskii, assembly GCA_008360955.1. Classification (NCBI taxonomy): domain Eukaryota; kingdom Metazoa; phylum Platyhelminthes; class Trematoda; order Plagiorchiida; family Fasciolidae; genus Fasciolopsis; species Fasciolopsis buskii. The sequence goes on along the minus strand of LUCM01002694.1, from coordinate 77,338 downwards.
GACGAAAGACAAGCAGGATGGAGGAGATAGGAGAACCAAAAAGAAAACCTGCAGAGTTCGTCAAACATGGCAGTTCTTCCATTCACCATTTGAGCGCCTTCGGCTATCCGTCAAGACCCGTAATTCCTCTGTGGACTTGATACAACCCGGTTACCCAAACCGAGGTAGAGGATTGACATAAGAAACTTTACCCCAGCCTTTGACCAACTGGTCCAACCGACAAGGCAACAGAACCATCCGAGGTTCACGCAACCCACTGCCGAGTGGTTATTAAGTGCTGAGCTCATGCCATTCGGATTAAGCTAAACTTACTTGATACCCAGTACGGCCCTTCGCCAAGGGTGTCGTACGCCGCTTATGGTTGATTTGGAATAAGGGCTTAGCCATCTTTCCCCGACCAGATACCAAGACCCAGCCAACCTTGTAGAGGGCGCCGGGCATTTGCTTTCGTCCACACACGTTAATGGGAGAACCTCTTCTACGACAGGGCGGTGCGTAGAAGGTGCTAAGTGGAAACAGTTTGAGCGGCAGCTCTTAGGGGCGTTTCCTGGGCCTATGTGTACGTGCTGCTGACTCGGAGCCTGAGATACCCACCCCGACCAAGCTGAGGTAGTCGAAATTTCAAACAGGCTAGGGGAACTTCTGCTGTCAATATCTTGACTTAGTTCCGCTGCCGGATTGTCTCTGCGGTCAAAAAACGCGATCAGATTAACTAATCTCAAAGATCCTTCCAACTCGGACACACCCTTACAACATAAGAAACGAGCCAAGAACCATCCAATCAGTCAGCGAACAGTCAGCACTACTAAGACTTGGCAATTTAAGGCGCAATAAGCGAAGTGAAGTGCTGTACAGGTTTTTGGTGATAACACATGTACCTATACCTCGGCGGCTCAATTCATTATTACGGAAAATGATGATAAACAAGACAACACTCAAAATGACGATGCAAGTGAGACTACGAGCAGATCGCTGGAATCCAAGACCACTTCGTTTTAGTACAGAGCCATACCACTGTGAGGCTGGATTACGTCGAGGGGACAAGGCTGACTGACAGGCCCGTTTGGTCCCGTGGATGAGGCATGGGGCCATGAATCTGATCGATTCAAGCGTAAAGCAGAATGGAGAACCAATCATTCACGTTAATTTTGAGACAAAGTAGAAATGGCCTGATTTTCGTGGCTCTTTGAGAGGCGAACGCTGATATCGCTTGAAGTGAGTACCTACGAGGTTTTAATGAGCCGGAGAGACAAGGGGCAGCCGGACAAGGACCTCTAATCCGGAAGAATCTGCATAACTCGCTCGATAACGGGCAACAAATGACAGTCATGTTGACCGGCCGAGGTCATTCGTTCATTGTTTAACCATGGCGCGATTGCACGGGACTAAAGACAACCGAGTGAAGCGGCTGGAGTTATCTAGGGCGATAATCAAATTTTAAAATAAGCAAGGTAAACTGCAACGCCCACGTCGAATGGTGTCCTGCCCATTTTTAGTTAGTAGAAGGGCACTCATCATTCCGGTCACCATTAGGTCTTGTATTCACAAAACTTTGGCATAGACGGAGTTCCATTTACCCAATTACAAAAACGAATTCTGACAAGTGTTCGCTGTAAACTTGCCGTTTTTTCACCTAACACAAAAGATTCAAGAAAACGAACAAACATCTGTCACGTGGTGTAATTACAATATCACCAGGTAGCAACTTCAACTGAGTAATAAAAGACTACCTAACCAGGTAATCCATTCAGTCGTTGGATGAAAATGCTGGCAGATAAGAATGAATTCGATGAAAAGTTGGTGTTTGTTGTAGTAGGTTAAAGTGCTTCCCAGTTATCCTAATGGATATCGCAGCCATCTCCCGCGTGATGCCTGCGTGACTAAATTGGTGGTACTTTGGAAAACAATCCGCCAGCAAAATATCAAGTATTTTATTCCCTTGAGTCACGTGCTCGTCTATAGGGTTTAGAATCCAACCAAATTTTCCGCAAACCTGTTTTCTTTTAGTTTAAAAATTGACGAAAAAGCTAAAAAAAAATGGTTCTGAAAAACCGTGTCTAGATCCAGACAAGATGGTAACCAGCCAACTGGTTAGGGTATATAAGTTAAATAGACAGAACTGTCCTCATCTTTAGCGAAAAACTACGGAACAATTGGACTCATCGACCGGGGTTTTGCATTCGAGAGATTTTTACGTCCAAAACTTGACATTGCGGGACGAGATCAAACTGTGGGTAAGCTTTTGTAAGTTGTTTTTATCCTAGCTAAATGAGTAACGCAGTTCGGTTCGCGAGCCAAGGGTTTACGGTTGAAATTCGAGTCAAAACTTCTCTCCTAAAATCCCACTTCCGCTTGTGATGAAATGATTATGAGGCACTAATGAAACCCTTCAGTGCTTAGGCTACGACCACTTCATGAGTGATCACGAAACATAATCCTTTAGTGACTAGGCTCTCCCGGATATATTTGACCGGTACTTATCAAGTGTCGCATGCTTTCAACTCATCTCACACCTCTGATGTGATTTTATTCGCATTCAGGTAACCGGCAAAGTTCAACAGACAACAGTGGACCGTGGAGTGCAAGTCAAAATAGAGGAAATCGATTCCGATAGAGATCCATCGTGCTACACAAAACGTTCAAACTTCACGGCTGAAGTTGACCAGGAGGAATGTAACTTGGCGAACGCTTTCCAAAGTGATTCGTTTGAGAAATCTGATGGGTTTAATCCTGCAGACCGGAATGATCAATCGAAAGATTTGCAGCGACGTCAACGGTCACTGGACGAAATTTTTCACGAACTGGAACCAATGGAAGAATCCACTCCGCCAAAACAAAGCCCTGTTCGGGAGCAAAGTAACTAACCGGCCTTGAGAAAATACAAACCCTGTTAATCCTGACGTAGTAGAAAGAAGTCAAATCGAACTTAGATACAATTTGAAGTTGGAATGTTGCAAACAAACTTTCTCCCCACACTGTGAAATCCAATTCACTTAAGTCTATGGGGATTATTTTATTCACTGGTTTTGTGGTAGTTGGCTAGTAGATATGAAAGTGATCTCTGTTCGTTTGGATTATTACAGTTCGATGAGAATAAAAGCAGGGGCTACGGAACAAAACACCACGCTTATTTCGTGGTCATTTCGTTTGAGTCCAGAAGTTTTATACGTAACACACCAAAGGCACAGATACACTGATACACCAAGGCGCAGTGGTTCGATTTCGACGCCCTGAGGTCGGAGGGTGTTGAGGTTTGCGTGGCTTCCACGGTCTGGACGACATTCATCGTTGCTAAGTAAAGCGAGAGTTTTATCTCACTTTCCTTTAGGAAACTATGTGAAAAGTGGAAACCCACGAAATACTTGAAATCAACGGTAATTCTGCTCAGTCAGCCGTTAGGAATTATCTCTCTGTGCAGCCTTCCTTTTATTAATGCATTCAACTCTAACTGTTTCGATTAAGCAACCAGAGTTCGTTGCCAATCTCATGATGACAATTTACCCCAGAGATAAGTTTTGCAATAACACAAAAAGCTCGGGCGGCCTAACACCGTTGGGAATGATGCTACGAGTCAATAGTTTACAAAATAGAGATAGAATTCCTTTTTTTACTGAAGATAGTATCATATATGGATGAGAGAACAATATTTCCTCTTAAGCACATGAGCTGTTTCGAGATCATTCCCGTTCATCTGTCCTATATATACGTGTTCTTTCCTATTCGATCATTTTTATGCATGTACACTTCGGCATTTACCTTCACAAAATAATCTGACTTGAATCGCCAGTAACGTATGTGGATGGCAAGTCCGCTCAAAAACGATTTATGGATGGCACTGCTTATAACGGAAACCGAGAACATCGGACCATTTATCCTTCTACCAAGAGTTTTCTTGGCCAAACGAGGAAAACTGTCCACGGATAACAATTTCCGTTTATATCTATCCTCACTGTCTGTGCGTGATCTTTGTAATGTAAATGTCGTTCGAGCAGAAATGGAATAAGTCAGCCAAATATCAGGGTACGTACACCGTCTTATCCACCACAGAAGTCTAATTCCATCCATAACCCATAGATCCAAGTTAGCCTATTATGAACAGGAGAAGCACCGTCGTGTGTGCGCGCTTCTGTAGAGAGTGGATCATTGTGTGTGTATATCGTAAGCAATCGCATTCTTTTCAATCAATTGTGTATAACTTGCTACGCGGATAGTTCTAAAGTACATGTGGATTTGGGAAAATATTACTGGGCTTGTTCTCACCGCGGTACTTTGTTCATAACATTGTCGGTTAGGCCAATCGGCTGTTCTATCACAGGCGGTTCCGTTGGGCCCAAGCTGGCCTTCGACTTTCCACGCGGTTTGCCCAGAAGCACACGGGATTTGAAGCCAATCAGAGGAGAAAAGCAGACAGTTTGCGATTGGTGAATCGGGCAACCAATTCTGGAAGATGATCAATAAAGCTGTTCTTCTTATTCCGAAAAGTCAACATAACTTGAAGCCGATTTTTTTCGTTCAGACTTCTCCAACGACTGACATGCTTTCCTGGGACCTTTAACTTTAGCCAAAGACGGACTTAAAGACTAATTATTTGTAGAAAGAAATTTCACTCTAGATAAAAAATTGTTACTGATCCGTTCACCAGTGAAGTTCGACTAACTCGACTTCCTCTAGTTTTCTTTCGGCTTTTGCTATTTTTGGACAAAAAAGTACGTAGAAAACGAGAATAATGTCCCGGTCTGCATCAGCTTTCAGATTGCTACTCGGTTCAATATGTGAATTAGAAGCTATACAAACCCCTCGACTGCAGAATAGTCTTGCACATGCCACTCTTTATCTCTCCTTTCATTTAATGTGCTTCATTTGGTCAATTTTTTTTACTTCTATGCTTTCAATCATTATTTGTCATTTATGTCTGAAATCAAATACATGTTCCATGGCAGATGGACATGCACGCGACAGCCTTGATCAGTTGCATCGACGTTCGACTACCGGACCAACGATTTCAAGTGATGACCGTGAAGCCGTAGATAACCAATCGAACGCTAATCGGTCTCCAAAACCTGCGCTGACTGAAAAAACTGTACAAAATGTGCACTTGTCCATATCACCAACTGAAAGATGTCGACCGGTTAGTGACGATCACTTAAAATCGGCAATGGAGGAGCTTTCCGAAATCGACCGCGAGGATGATCCAGGTGAGTGCGGAGAACCGGATTTTGGACAAAATCTAATCACTTGCTGAAATGGACTTGAAAGGACAAGGCAATGCTATTCCGAGAAACGAGATTCAGCCGTACTTGATTTCGATATTTCCAAATTAAAGTACTTATTGTTAGTAGATTTAATGCGCCATTTCGACTACAGTGGGTAGCCTTTATCAATGTATGTTTTACAATCAAATGCCCGATTGGTAACCATTTTGTAAATATCAGGACCAAATGACGTAAGATGTGTATAGAAACATTGATGCGCCATGTATTGGTTTTTATTGTGAATAATTGTAAAGACTTTCTTTTTTGGAAACCTGGAGCCATACATCAAATTCACTGGTTTTCATACTTAGAAAAATTTTGAAATGAAACTGAAAACAACACTGTGCCGTTCCGTCAGGACTAAACCAACTAGATCTTCCAATATTTATCTATCCCGGGAGGTGTTGATTTTACTCCGAACTTGTAAGCAGAATTTTTAATCCTGTTCTCCAGGTAAATTACGGCTTTTTTCTTCCAATCAGTAATATGGTGAAGGCAAACTTAAAATCGCTTTTAAATGCTCAATGAGATCTGGTAGTGGTTCTGTTGGTATGGTTTGAAACGGGTTAGGGATCCCTATTTTTTCAATGATTTTAAAATCGTTTCTCATTTCTCGGTCAAAATCCGATTGACTCGATCAAAGTCCCGTTGTTGTTTTCCTGATCCCGATTCGTACGGGACAGCATGCCCATTTTATTGGGGATTTTTATGCACGTTTGTGCAGGAGAGTGTACCTTGAAGTGAGCATGGAAATTTATGAGTGTACAAAAACTTGATTCAAACTGGAAACTGCCAAAGTTTACCAAAAATCGACGCTAGATCTTAGCACATAATAAGGGCAACAAACTTTCTGCATGATATGGTGATTAAAAACACAATGAGCAGTTCTGACCAAATGGATCAAATCTGAAATATTCCTTTGACTTCTGGTGCAGAGCGGAGAAATTAGGGTATTATGACAACCTCTATAAGGTAATGTTATTTATTATGGGCACTCTCCATTAGCACCCGAAATCGGAAGCATTAATTCGGAAATGAAAAAGGTTGTTGTTCTTCTTGTTTAGCACTATTCATATAGGGTCAGAAGCAGCGGATTTGAATCTGTACAAAAAATTTGAGAGTAACGGAAGAGAAGAAATTACCAAAGCTTAGAATTCGTGGCATAAGTCTATTTAATTTTACTAAGCCTGTATGTGTTTTCGCTCAACCACAGTTGGAAAACGGACCTTCTAAACAAAAGTTCAAAAAATTGGTGCTTGCTATCAAGTGATCTCACTCGTTAAGTACTGGAAAATGCCTAAATGTCGCAAGCTGAACAGTGTCACTATTTTTCGGTCAGAAGTCTGTGATTCTGAACCAAATGGATCTACATCAGCAATCTCAATAACAGCGTCTCTCCTCTATAGATGAGAACCGATAATACCATTTTGTGCTCCGTCTGGACCACGGTTTTCTTGACATCTTAGGATGTCTTTCTATAGTTCAATTTTTGTAGTTTTCTTTTTCGAATAAGCAATATCACATCATCAATATTCTGATGGGCATTTTGGATCAACCGACTGCAAACCTGACCGCGAACTGCTTTGCCGTAAGTCTTCATTTTAAGTGCAAACACACCCTCACAAATACCAGAACTCGGGATAGCGTCACCGACCGGTATCACTAGGCGAACTCGCACGGACCAGAAACACCAGCCCTTGTTGGAATGGCTCGAATCTCGGGCTACGAAACTGAAAGCAACGGAGAATCATGCACAGTCACTTGCAGAGTGTTTGGACCAACGTGACCAGTCCCTTCATGCCTGCAATTCTGCAAATGAGATAGTTGACGGAGTTCCGGAAAGTGACAGACTTTGTATAGAACGGTAAATTCAGTTGCTCATTGCGTACCCAAAAATAGACGCCACTAGCGCGAATCGAACCGGCAACGTCCCGCATGCCGGTCGGCTGAAATATCATAGAACCTCCTGAATCTTGTCTTTATTTCGTTTAAACTATATCTTAGGTTAGCTGTGTGAAAGCTTGTATTCACCGGCTCAGCTTCACGTTGACCGATGATGGGAAACCAAGAGAAATTTCGTTGTTCATGACTTCATCGGCATTTCAATGTAATGAAACCGGAATACTCAAAATAAATGTGTCACTAGAACATATTATTGAAAAGCAATTGGAAAGAAATGGCTGGTGTTCAATGGGAATAATACAACTAGTACTAAGAGTGAACTTTCACACGAAACAAAGTAGAGAAAATTCTGAGTTGATATTCGTATTGTCCAAACTTCCCCGGTGTATGGATACTCTATTCAATCTTTATCATATTTTGGTCAAGCAATGTAACCCGAAATTGCTCTGATTTTGAGTATTCGAGATGTGCGACTTCAGCGGGCTTAGCTGAATGAGAAAGAAAAATAACCCAAACCAAGTAGAAAGCTTGTTCAGTAGTGAGTCTGAAAAGACAACTTTCATAGTTTACAGACCAGTTAAACTTACGATTCCTCAATTATGACCAATTATTTATTGCCCAATGTTTTTCCGACAACCTGCTCGTTACGTTTCCAGTTTCTCACGGATCAACTGTTAGCAACGAAGCCCTAATACCCGCGAATCAAATTCGCTCCTCTGCCTCGAAGTCTTCCAAACTGAACGGGAAAAACCAAGTGATCATTACAGACATCCATTCTGCACTCAACCAGGTCACCGGTGACAATGTTGTTCAAATCACTTTAGACAAAGCTACCCGACAGGCAGTAAATGAGCAGTACAAACTGGGTGTCAAACGAATTGCCACAAATATTGTCGGAACGAACGAACCGGGACGCCGTTATCACACACTCACTCATGTTGGCCGATCCTCTTCGAGTCGAATACCACCGGAGATTGTGCACACTACATACGTGAATGCCATCGATGTACAAGATCTCGTACATTACACTCGAGTCACCCAAATGCACTCGGATCCATGTGATGGTACTAGCCTGTACGTTGAACCGTCTGTACCCAGTGGAGAGCTTCCGTATAATTGTAGTCCTTATCGAACACACACACTACCCAGGCCTACAGTATCCCCGCTCTGGATTGAAACTCAAGTGGCTGATCGTCAACCGACTCCCATCAGCGAGCCGTTCACTGTAGCCTCACAACACGATGCTCTGTTGTCGGAGCTGTACAATCGTGGCAGTGGCGATCCGCTGATCTCCGGAAATCCTGATATTTTGTGACCATCGTCGGAGTGAGCGCTATCGTGATTTTTAACTGGTTCACTTTCAAATCTAACCATAAGTTAAATGATCGTATTTCAGAGCGAGGCTGAATGTCACAATCGATATCTTAGTACGTATTCATTTGTACTGACAAACAAGAAATCCGTATCCGAGGTCATACGTGCACACAGAACTGCAGACATACATGCACACCTATATACACACACAAATACATACGCCTATGCACACAAGTGCATACATGCACGCATGCCTACATAGGTGAATGTCTGCGTACTTCAAAACGTACGCGTCTACATAAACACATACATACGGACACGTGCGTACCATTTCATATAAATATAGGCGTACACGATCAGTCCCAATGTTTTACTTTATTTCTGTAAACGTGTGAATCAATTATAGAATACTGAAGGAATTTCGTTCTCTTGTATTTCATCATACATTGCAAACACTACCTGGCAAAATGAATTCAAGTGTTACTAATACATCCAACCTACTGAGACCTTACACATTTACGAGTGGACTATCCTTTCGTGGTCGATGAGTCTTACATTCATATCGTAGGCAGACAGATGTATGAGGCAATTCCGTCTATTGATCGAACGTGCAACACTTGGCTGCATTTTCGTCCGGTAGTCGAGCCTATCGCACTCCGCAGCGGTACAGGTCAAGGCAATAGGCGTGCTATTGATAAAATCCATGACCTTTGCGCCCCCTGGAACAATGTAGGTGGTCTACTTGTGACCGAAGTCCGTGAGCGAATGAATCAGTCCTTAGATGAGCAACCATTTTTGAGCTTTTAATACCCCGTGCTAAGTCGAAGTGACGGTTGGCAAGGCATTTCTGTATGTGCTTGTAATTCACAAGATCGATCACCGATAAAAGGTGTATATCAGCAATTAGGACAAGTGGCGGAACCAGTGTACAGTTGCATGCGGAAAGTAAACCTATGACTAGTATTTATATATATTCTGTTTGTGAATAACATGAGCATTTAACGTGTGCAGGTTTCCGGCCTGTTGTGCTAAAGATTTTGACATGCCATTTTGTGCGCGCGGACGAGAAGTGCGATTGGAGTTTCTGAGCCGGAAACAGCTGCGTGGTTTGGAACTAACAAACATCATTATTTATGGCTATCCCGTCCACGGTGACGCTGGGGATCAAGCATCTTCGGGTAGATTCCGTTATTAACCAAGGTTAAGAAGCCATTAGCTGGTAATATGGCATCCTAGAGAACTGTCACCAGAATGATCGATAGACAGTTACATATATATATATATATATATCATGGTTAAGATGCTAAATAAATAAGTGACAAACAGGGCAGGCGTAGTTCTAGCCTGACATTTCCAAGGCTATATAGCATGAAAGTTATCTTTGGAACCACATCGGGTGGTTGAGAATATTATTATAACTATTAGTACTCATAATAATAATACTAGCAGGTAACTGTTGAACTAACCGGTAAAAAGATCGACAAATGAATGCGAGGGCTTTGGAAAACAAGTTCGTCATAGTTTGTACTCTATACCGAGTCAAAAAGATACTCTTTTGTCTACTACCTTGCTGCCTCTGACGGTTGGAAGCTGCTAAGACATGTGCAAAAAATTGTTCCTCATTTATCATTCAATGTGAACGAAACGGAAGTGAGAATTACGATCAGATCGAGGACTAATTCGTTAGAGTACTATCACCATATTCTTCGGAATCACCCACTACTCTATTTGGACTCATTATGGTTTGAAACACCAAGCATGAAATAGTTCCCCACAAGTTACACAGAGAGAAATGCCAGTCTACGGAACTGTATTCGGGGGCCAATAACGTGTTTGAATAAACCCCTACAGCCGCTGGATCCATTGAGGTGAATTTCTGAAAGCATTTTAATCCTAAGGGATTTATTTGTGAAATACCTTGGAGTTGGATTCAACTTTGAGAGGCTCCTCGGGGAAATCAGTCAAAGGGAATCATCAGTTAAAAAACATCGGAGACCAGGAATATTTCCAGACGCAAAAACCATCCAGATTTTGCTTTAGATGGACTGCACGTGGTAGGACGTGCAGAGTATGGGAGAGGGGGAACGCAGTTAGACCTAGGACTGTGAATTACTGAGTTCATTGATGGCCTAAATTCAAAAGTAAACAGTTTCTCTGAATCCATCAACCCCTGAATGTAGCAGTGATGAAAAAGGCAGTATAAACGGTAAATATTACATTAATCTTAGCAAAGCACAGGGAATTTCAATGAGCCAAATTCAACTCTCCTGGACTCGTTATTTTAATCATCATTTACCGTCGAAAGAAAAACAGTGTCTTCCAAATTCATACATTGTTTTAAGGCGAATCACGAAAATAACCTCATTCACGTCCTAACATATTTGTAAATGCGAACACGATCTCGGCATCTATGTCAACATACATCTTGTGCTTCTGTAGCGATATTAAAAGGAAAACTTGTCGAGCTCTTGTCCCAAAAATATCGGGAATTTACTTGGTGATTAAAATAGGCTTAGTGCTCACATGTTTACTGCCATGGGTTCCATTTTTCGAGATTAAACCGGTTCTACCAACTTTGCATGTACTATTTTGAACTGATGATAGAGTAAGAAATATTTCGCCTACGAAAGCGAACACAAATTGCCGAAGAAGAACTCTTCCGTGTTTATTTCACAGCATTATCTTACTCAGTTGTCAATCATGTCCTTTTATTAATCATTAGGTATCAATGAGTTTGTACTTCGAATAGTGTCCTTAAAGCAACAAATGTGTGGTTCAAAGAAAACACGTATTTCTTTTTGCTGGATACTCCAGATGACAAACTCCAAGGTTTATCGCGTAAAAATGGGTGCACTGACTTGGCTGTTGTCGGGCTAGAAATTGTCAAAATCATTTCGTCCACCCAGCCGCAAATCTTGTGAGGAACAAACAATGAATGAATGTGCTTTGGTGTTGTAATTACCTCAGGCCGTCTGACCGAATTTCGCCAAATTGGAATGTGAATGCCTCACATGCAAATTAGCTTCATAGTCCAGAGTCTTTCATAAATTATAATACAGACGGTGGTACAGTGCCCATAAGTGGATCAACCGCGATTTGTTTAAAGTGGTCGTTTGTTTGTTTGAAGACGTCCCGTGATTGCATGTTACATATTTAAGGTAGAGCGCTAATATGGGAAACTGTGACTCGATGTCTAGAAACCAGGTCATACGGACAATCCTCAAAACAATCACGTGAGATGCATAGATCAGTATTTCGACCCTAAGTAATCCTCAAAGGTAGAGTGCGACCAATACTCAACACATTAAATCAATGAGAAGGTTAAGTTAGTTTGATTTTCGTGGCATGTTCAGAAGGCAGTAGTTGTGACGCTTAAAATTTAGGATTGAAAGAGAAGCAAAGAGAAGCCAGAGGCAACCGTCCGATATATTCTAGCTTGAACATAAATATACGTAGCGATATATATATATATATATATAATCTGTTTATTTCTAATAAAATTGAGTCCTGTCAACCAAACGGAGGTCAACTGATCACTCTTGAATAAGACTGGGCTGATCTGAAACCGAAGCAAGATGACAGGAGTCGTTAGAGTTAGTGTAGAGATTAATCGATTCCAAAATACCAACGACGACCTTACTTACTACATAGCATTGCATCATCGGAAATTCGGTTGAAAAATTTGTTACCGCTTAAACGGGTGTTATTGTGAGCAAACTGTGCGGTCGGCTTATGGAGTAAGGCTACCAACCAAATCATGGTATTTCACTTCAAAAAACAAATACCACGATAAACTATCCAATGGAGTCATAAAGGGCAAATCGCTGTAACCGATCATTCAGAGATCTGCTTCGAGCAGTGAACTTGAGTCGATCAAATTCGATCCGCACTATCTGTAAAATCCGTACTTGTTTGCAATGTCATATTTTTTAATTTGCAAGGCAAAATCGTGTTCCAAGATAAATTGCCCCCTGTCAAGTAGATGTAAATGCACTGGTTATATAAACAACTCAAGTGAACATTCACGCAATGCACAGCAACTAATTCAACACAGTCCAAAAAACAAAGTCTTTCCAAATTTCCACGATATCCTCCACAACAAATAATCACGTCCACGTGCGCCAAGCCTCAAAGTTATTCTTTCGGGCCTTTATAATCCAGAATTTTAGTTGCGATTTACACGAGATAATAAGTGGCTTCAGATACGACGAATAAGGCTGGGATCACTGAAACCAACAAACCAAATCCAATCACTGGTGTTTGGGTCACTGCCGGGAGTTCTATTTACGATAAAGAACTAAAACGACTTTTAGGACAGAACAAAAATGACTTCAGTTCGGAAACAACAGCGAACTTTGGTCAAATGATGTTTGTAATAAAATTATCCGTCACTGGATTTTGACGAAGAAGCAAGGAAAGAAGTGGGTGACTGTAACATAAAAATGTAGGTATAAAAAACTAACTGAAGACGGTATCCCTATCCTGCGATCGTGTTCTTTCTCGTAGGAAAATCCGTGAAATGATTCATCAATCATTTTTTCCTAAAAGTAGTACAAATCCTTTCCGGTCTCAATCATGGGTCAGTGGAAATCACATTTGGCACTGAGTCTCCGGCGTGTTAGCATTTTTTATCCATTTTCACTTATTTTGTACGTCATTCAAATGGTAGTTTTTGGTAATGTTTACTTTATGAACAATTCTAGGGTAAAGCGGTAACCCCAGGCACGTTTTATCGTATTTTACCTATCCAAGTCAATGCCAATATCTTCCGCTTCGAATTGTAAACAACCCGGTGGAGCGAATATATCTGAACCGCTATTCAGAGATTGTTTGCAACTCAGAATTGTGTTAATTAATTGATGTGCAACTGCAAGAAATCGTTATTTTTTTCGCTTTTTCGTCCAACACCAAGTTGCTCCGTAGTCTTCAGAAACTTCAAACACTGTCTCACATTTTCTTCAGGTTAGAATTAGGCATCCTCCTGAATGACCTTTACAGCCCTTGGAAAGTAAGTCATCATCATAGATTTTTCAGCAGAGTCTAGACTTAACAGTATTTGGAAAATTAGTTAATTAATTAATGAAAATTGACTGTGTTATCTAAGCAAGCAAGTAGAAGCCAGTCATCATGGCGAGAAATTTACAAATTGACTCTGTACTAAAACTAATGCCCGGCCCTGAGAGATGCATATAATGTACTGATTCGAGTTACCAGCACGTGCTGGAGTGGTTACAACCGGTGACTACATAGCCGAAGGTAACACGAAGCAAACAGCAGCTGAGATTTATGTTTTATTTTATTTATAGTCCTGCTCAGTTTGTACTACCATTAACATTGCACCAACGTCTGGTTTTGGTTGCTGCCTCCTAGCACCATACTTCCTCTCAGCACTGGTAACTAATGTTTCCGATAATTGAACAGAAAACTTAGTAGCGAGGTAATTTTGATCCAACTTCACTAGCTGAACATTCTTCGTTCTTCGCGTTCGTGGGTGGCTACTACTCTTCTTGGTTAGTTGTAGTAGCGGTCAGATTTGAAGCTATACGGCATAAGGTCATGTGATTCTCACGTAGACTCTTCACAGTCTCCCAGTACGATAACCCCATGTGCATGTGAATAATAACAAAACGTGCTGCTTCTCGTTATTTTTTCCGCTGCTAGCGATGACTTGCTTCAGCAAAAAACAAACGGATATACTGAAATGGGAAGGTGTGAAGGCAAAAAGAACCCCGATTAGCAAACATGTTTGTCAAGTTTAGGGGATTAGCATTCCGTTTTCCGTCTATCCAATATCAGTAAACATTTAGGGGTACGTCAATCTTTGCTTTCCTTCTACACGTTTTCCTGGCCACTGGGCTAAAGAAACACTGACTGAAAATGTGGTCACAAAATGCTGACCAAATCTTTGTTGATTGTAGCTCAGGCTGCTGGCTTCCATGAGGTTTTGATCGATCGGATTGGAGTTTAAATACCAGACGTTTCGTTACAAGCCGAGGTGTCATAGTCTGTGTGCACAAAGCTTGCACTGTTAATTTCCATTTATAGTTTTCTTTTTGAGCTTTAATTTTACAGCTCGTCCAAAATCCTGAAGTGGACTGTCACTCTAATTGACCTCTACTAACCGTCTTCCGTTAGAGAATTCTGACTCCATGAATTGTGCGCTGCTTTTCTTCCGTTTGCAGTTTGAGAATGTTCGGTGATCCATTTTGAGGAATGTACCAGTCGGAAGAATTCTTTTTCATTATTGTCGTGTTCATGATTTGGGCTTACTGATTTCATTCGGACATTTTAGTTAGTTGGACGTTTACTATTCGTCCATTCCAAACGTGACCCAATTCAGTGTTTCTGATTGAGCTTTGTGAAGGGTACCAAGCTTCGCAAAACTCCCTAGCTTATCTCAGGTTTGCTTGATCCATAATTCAACCCATCCAGACTTAATTTGCGTCTTTTCTTAAGCCCCGTGACTAGTTCGTGTTCTACCTTTCAAGTAGCCATTTTTCTTCCTGTTTGACCTACACCAGTTTTGTTCCGATCCATCCACCTGACTTGTATACGATATCTTCTCTTTCTTTGGTTTTTTGGCTTTTTGTGTTTTTGATGAGTCTATTCAGAGTTCTGGATGGTCTGTGATCAACGATGGTGCCTTGAGTATGAAGCAACCTCACCGCTATTTCGGATACGTCTTGATGTATTCCATAGCCGTCATGCTGTTTGAGTGTACTCCGCAGTTTGTTTCCCTATTCAGTTCGTGAACATTTCTTCTAGCAAAGTTCCTTATGGACATACAAGTGAACGATTTACTCAGTATTGAAAACGTCAGCAATGCATTTACGAAAACAACATTTGGTAGATATACATTAGACGCTTGTTATTCCATATGAACTAACATTTACGGTATGTCATCATTCTCTTATTCTCATCAACCAATTGAAACTTCGCTACGCATGGAGCAAGCAAGTAACTTCATCCTATGCAAAGTGATTATTTTTTTGGTAGTGACAAGACACTGACCAATCATTGGCAGCTTTTTGGGGACCGCTCTACATCTTACCGTGTTTCAAAGACAGAATTAGTGAATACATCTGGAGAAAGTTGGGACTATAAAACAGTAGGGTAATTTTTTTCTTTTTTTCGTTTTGAGAACAGTTGCCAAGGTCTGCCATTCATAGTTAATTTTTAAATCAGGTTCACAGTCCGACTCAAAATGGAAAAAATAATTGTCCGGGTTTCAACTCCCTGAACAGGCCACGTTGCGACAAAGTAAGTCTGCATTAAAAAAATCTAATTTTCCTTCGCATAAAGCTCACCAAATGGCGTTGGTAATGGCCCAAAAAAAGTAGATTGCGAGTAGAAACTGAGACCACAGCTCAGCTCCAAAGCCCTAGTTTGCTCAAGTATAGCTATTCAGGTCAAATTTCGGTGTTTATTTCGGGTTGGCCAGTCATTACTTTGGGGAGTTTACAAGAACGATCCAACTGTGGTGCTAGTTGAATCGAATTTCGGTGTAATCTAGTTCACGAGAAGCATTCATGATTTTCAGTAAATATTCCGAGTTCGCCTGGCCTAGGACATCAAATCTAAAGCAATAAAAATGTCTGTTCTTGGATTTACAAAAATGCCTGTCGGGATGTGGTCCGTTTCCTATACCGGTTGATCACGAGGCCTATCCTCCAGGGGTTGTACTTCAATACGTTCCACCAGTCGACCACAGGTCTGAACCGTATGAATGCCCATCTATGAATAAATGACAAAATTGGCCCTCTGAATTAGATTACCTAGGACGAACACAAAAATTCTAATTCATTTAGGCTGTCATATGCCTCAGAATGTTTGAGCTCCGTATGCACCTTATTTATATCACGTTTTGGGAGCGTAATAACCATGTCGCATCTTTCATAACAATAATTCTACAGTATTAATTTGTTTTTTCACTAATTTTTTCATCACAATAATTTTTATCAACTTATTACACCATTTACCAAGCCTACGCCCCCCCACTGCAGAAAAAAATTGGTGGAAATAGTTTACGAGTGTAACTGTTTGCTGAAGTTAGAATATTCAATGTGAATGTTCAGTTACTCTTCAAACGGCGATTCAGTTGTCTATGGTTAATCCACTTAGAATGCTGTAATTTTATCTACCTAGCCAGGAGGCTCGTGGGACACCTCTGTCACTCAGATGATAGTGAAATATGTTTAGGGGAATGAAACAATGTCTGGGTGATTTGCCTTGCTGGAGGATGTCTCTGACATCTTCGCTC
The DNA here is from genome assembly GCA_008360955.1 of Fasciolopsis buskii. Classification (NCBI taxonomy): domain Eukaryota; kingdom Metazoa; phylum Platyhelminthes; class Trematoda; order Plagiorchiida; family Fasciolidae; genus Fasciolopsis; species Fasciolopsis buskii. The sequence goes on along the minus strand of LUCM01002694.1, from coordinate 60,610 downwards.
AGTTGTGGCATGATCTGCTGAGGTAGAATTTCTGTTGGTTAATGACTAACGCTTACCATCCTACAAAATCAGAGTGCTTCAACATTCCTACCGCTTGGCTCCCCAGTCGTTCGTTGGACATTCCTTGTGCTACATTGTTTCAATTATTACGTGTATTTCTAAAATCGCCACCAAAGATCAAGCTAGAGTTAAAAAATGTTGATTAATGGATGCGAATGATAGATTTCCATTGTTCATGTTCTGACACTGGGACATCGTACTGGTTACTATGATCCAATTTTTATTTCTAGTTCAAGTAGCCTTCCCCCATTGCATCCGAGGGGCTTAAAATTCGACTAATTTTTAGCTAAGTCGGAAATTCAGCTGCAAGAAAATTTATGTCAGCTTTAAGCTCAAAATTTGGGAGCTGCGAAAGAATCTGGGCACGTCCATAGACCAAGTGGACGATTTCCGCAAACAAAGCCATGTGAGTTAAACGTTTGATGTTAGGTGATTGGTTGCATTGCTGGACAGAACTATGATGACCGCTAAGTTCATATGATTCTGGGTTCGTTAGTCGCGCGATTTCCCCAGTGCGATCATGTAGATAATTGACAAAGTGGCTGAATTACGGCTAACAACGGAAAGCATGGAACTCAAACAAGCCGACTTCAAAGGGGACCACACAAGTAAGCCGATTTCTAGGTCCTATAGTGGTGACTTTAGGTGAAAGCCACGTGATAATATCCGCACAGCTTCCGGTTGGCCTAATTAGACAAACAGCCAATGAGAACGGTGACAAAAACGGTCATGAAATCCGAACATTCTGCGGAGGCGATTGGATATAACGTGTTCCACCGCTCGGAATATTTATAACCTTGTATATAAACCCATGAAACTCGAACTTCTTTCTGTTTGGCTGTGGTCTTCTTTTTGATTTTATTCTCCTAGCCTGGGTCGAAAACAATGCTTACTGGCAGCTCGCATCTGCTCGTTGCCGTGACGGACCGAATTCCGTATGCTTATTCGAAGTCCAAATACTACATACGTTTATCCATGCAGCTTACCCACTAGTCAAAGGCCACATCCTGCGAACAATAAATCACTCATAAGGAGCACTTTGATGTCGAACATCTTTGCACTTTATCTCGAGTCCACGAACAGAACGATACACATTAGTCCGATCGCACGCAAGGGGTTTTTAGAATTCATTAACGGATCAATATTAGGAGTGATATGGCAGTGTCGTGAACACAATGGCTTTTCAGTTACAGTATAAAGAAAGCTTTGGGTATTTGTCGCCTTTCCGCACAGGTATGAAATGCAGTACAAAGTTTTCTTCTAGGTTTTGTCACACGAAACTAGCAGGATCATGCCTGGACGTAGCTTTTCTGAACTAAGTATGTGCGACTAACAAGTGCAGTGTAGGGCATCGTCGATTTTTTGAGATTCGGTATTTTGATCTCACACCAAAAGTCAGAATTATTTTCCACGAGTGCTGGTACCACATACCATGAAATGAACTTGTCGGATTCGTTCATTATGGATGCTGGCAAATTTGTGTACTCTCTCGGAGTCCGCCTCACGACACCTGAACTGCGGTGTTGAAGTGAGTATATTCTGTCGATTTACAGCCACGGAGCAACTGTGGGGATGCCATGTGCTGGTGCAATTTGTACCGCTAACTTAGCTCATTACGAGAAATGTCCAAACTACGTTCAGCATGGCTTCATAGCACACCTGATACAGCACCCTGTAATTGCATGAGATGTGTCCATGCGAGGGTCCGAATCTCGCCGGAGCGTAGGACTTTTCCCAGTTGGGTCCGTATCAAATAAAGAATTTCAATTTTTCATTCCCGGGTTTATTTTCTTACCTTTTTCCATCGTCACAACCGGTGGTTTGTTCGAACCTGACCACGTCGGTCACAAAACAGCCGGTCTGCTCAAAATCGTAGGATGGAAGGGGTCACATGTGAGACAAAAGTGCTTTACAAATCCATAGAAACCAGAAAAGCTGATACCATTAGTGAGGATTCTTTTGTCAAAGACTTTCGCCAGCAATTATCAAATTGCAGAAATGAAAGTATAAGAAACTATTTAGTTTTTCAAGGAACAAAAACATCAGTGATTAAAACTCTGACGACTGTCCGTGTTCGTTGTCGCCATGGCCTGGTTGCACAAATTGTGACCCACCTAAACAAAAGGCGTCGTGTAGTTTGTTTTCGGGATATCTGGATACCTGATCAGTATGGTCAATTCGCAAACCCATAAAATGCCACTGGGGTACCTACTTTATTGTTTGAGCTGGGGCATTGCAAATTGTAGCCAGAACTTCCACACGCTTCTTCCAGTTGTTTTTTTTTCTATTCTCTCTCTCATTCTTAAAACAGCACTGACTACTCTCGTCGGTGCAACTCGAAAACAAGCAAATTAGCCATTTGGTAAAACGCAGACAAACGCTAATCATGCAAAATCCTATTCATTCTTACGTGCGCGTGAGAAAGGCGGCCCGTTTCACTCTCGCATGCAATCAGGGAGACCAAAATTTACGGTGCCCACAGATTTGTGTGTGCACGGAACGCACAATTGTTTTGCTACACGTCAGACTATGGAACGAATCCTGGTAGCGTATCGGCCGCAAGACTAGGTATGTCAGAACCAATCCGTGAGCACCGTCATGCACACTAAAGCAGATGAATTACTCGATGGCTCCGTGAGTTTACAAACAGCATAGACCAGTGACACAGTTAACGTGCCGTGACAGTTTCGTGGTCAGCAATCTGGGTTGGCAAGGTATGGTATCTCGAGCAGAGCGGAAATTGTTTCCAACTTTCAGTACAATCTCAATCCTTCGATCAAAACGGTTTGCCATGGCTCTTTCGCTTCATTGATTCACCATTCATGCTTTACCTAAATCAGTTAGAAATGAAAACAGCAGGTCCAATCGGTTTGGTTGACGCACTGAAAATGAGCGTTATCATTGTCCTCTTTCCAGCCAATTTCATCTAACTGGTGCAATGTTTTCTGATTTAAAATTACTTACATATGCTTTAGGGTTGTCCTAGGTACTAGGATCCGGAGATTTTGTACATCGTCGAATTTACCGGTTTTCTCTCATAGAAAATGCAACCACACACAAGCTTGGACCAAATAATGAAAGCTCGTTGTCTGTCGTCATACGCTTGAGCAAAAGTTACTTAATGTCCGGTATCACCTTGTTTAACTTTCACCTGATTGATGCAATTTTTCGTGGTGTGGCCCCCGGCCGAATACGGTTGGTGTGAACGTAGCGCTCGTTAGACCGCCTCGTTCAGGATCCAGGTTAAAGATCAATAGAATGACGACATGAAGCAGACAACCATCAAAACTAGCCTAAAAGTGACTGGGTTTGTCAACTACGATTCGGACAGCCCAAGCTCAGAACCGAATTCGATCAATAGTTCAATATCAGCGGGTGTTTGCGAACAACACGGATGTGGTAATCCGTTGAAAATGAAGTTCTTGTCCTACGGACTGCAACAGGTCTTGGTGTTATATTTTGGCCATAGAAAATGAATATCTCTTACTTATTGCACATCCCGTTATTGTTGTTTTCTCCTATTGGTTCTTTATTTCCAATATGATCATTTGGCTAACCCGGATGTAAGGCGTTAGATGACCCATGATGTATCAACTAGCTTTCCCATTGCGTTGTCTTCCCGAAGACATTGGTTTCATGAAAGTGCGTTGAACCTTGTGTGAGTGTGTACTGAATGTTCGGCTTCCCCAATCCCTCCACTGGAAGTGAGGGGGAGGAGCGCGCAGTGGTTGTACATCCGTGCCCATAGTGCGTGTGGCGAAAGTTTCCAGTTCTGGGCAATTGTTCTATTTTGATTCTTACAAAAAATTGTAACAACACGTTTAACTTGGACGTTCGTGTGGAATTTCGGGTGAAGAAACGAAGACTATTCACATTCTAGGAAGTTTGTCAAACAGCGATTCGAAATTCACCGTATTATCAGGAAATCCCTGCTAAGCACGTTAAGAGAATCCAAGCAACCGAATAAGTTACTTATTCTGCTCTCACCCCACTTGCCTCTTATGATGACGGAGAGGAGAGGTTATAATAATGAATGATCCCTTTTTTTTCTCAACTATTCTGGGAGAATGACACAGTTGTCTGTATGGACAACAAATAAGTCTCATAGGGAAGAACAAAATCGCGAGTCACTTTGTACAACACATTCAAGCTCACACTTCCTTCGAATGAATAACCCCCGTTATCCCTGCAGATTGCTGTTGCCGTTTTTTTTTTTGAGCGGACGAAATGGAATGAAAGAGATCCCTGAGCTGGAATGTTCAAGACACAGTTAAAAAGAGAACATAATCGTAGACAATAACAAATCGTGCCGAATTATTTTTGTTGTCAGTACTGTACAAGGGACTCGTGAAACTAACCCAAAAAGTCGCGCTTCATTTAATGACTAACTTCCGAATAATACAAGATATTATTGAAAGTTTCTTTTTATCTACCGGAATAGAATGAGCTAAAAGTTCATTGATCTGAATTCAAAGAAATATTGAACGCAAAAAACGGAAATGGGTTATCTTTTTCCATTATTCTGAGGTTGACCTTTGAACAAAATCTGCGAATATCACGGGTAAACTTTTAGTGTCACACAGAAGCCCTGAACGAATTAAGAAAAATGGCGATGGGAAAATGGTAACACCGTTTTTTTCCTCCACAACTCAGAGGTTCACTCTGAAAACATTCCAATGATTGCTGAAATGTTAGCAAGCTTGCGTGTAACTTCAGCAGTGGAACACTGAAACGCCTGATGTTAGCAAGCAACCGGCACACAACTGAGTGAACTGATTGAGGAGACTCGTCTGCCACAACATTTTATCACGGGAATTCCTGCTAAACTAGCGATACATTGTGAAATCGGAGTCGAGATTTAACTCCGATCACGCAATGCAAATGAACTGGCCTCTTCGTACAATTGTGTTGAATTAGTTCAGGTCAAACGTTCATTGAGGCAAATGCTCATACTACTACATAATCAATGTCTGCAAATAACAGATGCCCCAAAGCTGAATTAAATGGCGGTTCACATCGACGACATCTTTTAACCGGCCATTTATTTTATTAACATACGAGCTGTTTTCCACTTATGATAGTGCAAAGCGTTTGTTCCTAAGCGTGACGCTTCGAAACGCATCATTCTCAATCGGTGGACAGTTTTTGTCCTTTAATATAGCAACCTGGTTTAACAAGTTCGATTCGCGTTCAGTCTCGACGTGATAAGACCAAGAATGTTGTACAGATATTCAGTTCAAATGCAAATACCACGAGATAACCAATAGATGCAGCTGTTTGTCACTCACCTCAAATGAATGCGCTGGGATGGAAACTTCAGCTATTGTTTGAACAGAATGACGCTGGACAATGTTAACACGCTTGGAGACTGACTGACAGATCGGCCGAAGGAGAAGCGTCGGAATAGGTTTACCTTGAACACGGACCCTCACATCGATTTAGGACTGGTGCGGAGCATACAGGACCAAAACCTGGATACTTAGTCCGATGAGGCATGTAGAATACGTCAAAACGGATTGCACTACACGGTCCCGAAAACCTGCTCTCTCCTCTTCAGACACCGATGCTGAAGTTGACTTCTCGTAATGTGACAGGGGTAAAATCAGAGATCCTTTGTGTAACAGGATAATGAGAGTTGCGTTTAATTTCCAACAGAACCCATTAGGAAATCTTATCTGTAATCTTAATATCAGCTGGTGGGAACAACCTAAATCGCTTCTTGGGATGGTTAAATCGGTACCCATAGGGAAAATGTTTGTAGACAGTTTTATGTTGTGAAAACCTGATTGAACAACGCTCATGCACATAAATCGTTGCTTTGTTTGTGAGTATAAGATTAGAATAGATTGCTCATTCCTTGTTTTACGAGTAAAATATTGCGAATAAATCAATAAATTTAAACTGCCTCACACTTTCCAAAACCATCGGTTGGAAACCATTTGGGATGAATAAAACAATGAGCATAAGGCACGCGTGAAACAGCCAAACAGTGCAAGCTCACTATGCTCAAGTGTCCACAAAAATGAGTAAATAACAGTTTCTTGGCTGGCGTTTTACAAACAGTCGGACACTGTCAACTAGCAGCTTGTTAGGACAACAGAATTTGCTTCCGTAAGCCAGTCCACCGTCATTGACGATTGACTAAAACTGCTGTTTGAACATGTTAAAAAAATGATTCGAAGACCAGTCACACAATGACCGCAAACAGCGAAATTGATAACGCTGCAATCATACTCGTTCGAAGACCGATCGATAAGGTTTGCTTGTGTCAAAATTTGTATCAGCTGAAAAGTAAATTTTCTCCTATCACACTTAAATTTTCCACAGGCGGATTTTAACAAATGCCACCATATCAGTAAGGTGGATGTGAAACGCAATTAACCATTGATAAATGGAAATTTTAAATGGAAAATAGTTTGCTGGCTGCATCGTTGAGTTGAACATTTTTCTACTATGGTTCGATTTCATTGAAGAAGTTTAGATTAGTATCCAACATACTGTAGCAGGCGGCAGTTGACTGGGGGCGTGAAGTACACCCATGGGTGAAAGGTCTGAGAATTAAATTCAAAGAGCACCAGCGGCGGTTGCTAAGCCGTGAAGCGAAAAGTGGATAGAAGAAAATCATGAGAAATTTTAGTGATGCTTACTGAAAGTTGTCTGGTGAGATAGTACGCAGAAAAAAATGATTTAGTCAGAAAAGTTCGGTGTTCCTAACTACACCAGATGGAATGGATCATCAATTTGTAACACTGAAACGAACATTTGGGCTGACTGACTGTGGCTCACGGTAGCCTTCGGCCGGCAGTGGCCAAGCGGATAAAATCGTGGCGTTTGGACGTTCGAGTTCTCACACCGTCGGTCAACTTCCCCACTTGGCAGCCCTCTGTTGGCCACGGCCCCCTTCCTGAAAAATGATGTGCATTTTTATTTCCATTAATAAGGGAAGTAGAAGATAAAAAAGACAATTGGTTGTCCAGCACTGCTCGTCACATATCATTTGCTAATAACCGTTTGTTAATTCTCGAATCCCAAATGTGTTCGTGGTAGAGGAGAAATCATGATGTTGTCGCACGGAGAGTACATCGTCAATCTGTGTAAAGTTGAATCACAAAGCCCACAACCAATCACTTACGCTTATGCTCTGCGATCAATTCAGGTGACTCAGCCGACTCACTGTCAAACGTTCTGATATCCAAAATTCAAGTATGAGGGCTGAGTGTTACTTCGGATGCGCAGAACTCAAAGCACCCAGAGCGAAACCCTGGCGGCACTCATCCCCGGTTGTCTTAGGTGGAAGAATGAGTAAATTTCAAAAGTACGGCATTAAATTTGGGATTCATCCTAAACATAGAAAAAACAATTTTTGCGCCTCTTCGGTGATTTCTCAACCTGAAATAGCTCAGTGCAAAATCGATAACCGGAATGAAAATCAAATTCGGCGGCTTACTTTAATCGACTAAGATTTTTGTGTTGAGTGTTTGTTGCATGGCAGAAAAACATGCTACCATTCGCTTTATCGAAATAATTATCCATCCTTTTCATCTATCCTTGTGTGTCGTTTACTTAAAGACTTTTGATTCGAAACGGAACAACAAAAACCGCTTGCCACGTAGTCAGTTCTGTAACTACCTCTTACCGATTTTTCTTAAAATTGGTTGCCACTGGCTAACGGTGCCAGATCCAAACAAACCGTCTGCCATCGATTTCTAAACTATACTTCCACAAGACTTATTGTTTTAGATCGTAGAGTTTTCGGCCATGTTGTGTTTTAATGCCAAATTGCTTTCAAGTCAAAAAAAATTCCCGAAACAAACTAGCCAACTCCTCTGGTTGATTTTCGACTAACGCACAAACAGTCGATAGAATAAATACCAGGCAGTGTGTGTATTGTTCCGGTGAGTAGTAGGTACATGTCATCAATTTGAAATATACATTGCATTTATTTCTTCGCGATCATAGTATCCCATTTGGGGTCGCTTGTTACCGGCCGTGGTCAGTTGTTTAGTATCATGACATTTCATCCTGGCGGTCTCGAGTCCGAATCGTCTCACCGCCGCCCAACTTCCGTACTTGGCAGCCTTCAGTTGTCTGTGATCCCCTTCCTGAACATTACTTACACTGCTGTTTCACTAAAAAGTTAAGAGGCAAAAGACAAAAAGAGATTTGCCGGAATGAAAGAAAAGCTTTTTCCTGTGCGAGTTCATTCTTGAGGGAATGGAACTATGTAATAGTAATTTAGAGGGAACATTGGTAAACGACCATCTTGAAGCGAACTCCGTAGGTTTAAGCATTAATTGTTGAAAGACTACAAAGTTTTTCACCAACACGAAACGGTACACTTACTTTTTCTTATGAGTTCCTTTCACTGTATTGGCAGGAAATCAAATTTTAAAAATGTGCGTTTTATTTAAACTGAACTGTAGGTGAATTGGATAGCTTATGAGAGATCAATTTCTGCCTACAGGTGTACTCACTTTTCTGCAGCCAACCTCCACAAGTCTGCTTGTGGTGTACTGTAACGTGACTGTTCCGTGTAACATAGTTGGTATGCATAACTTGATTGATTCGAAAGTAATGAACAGGCCTTGAGATCGCGCATGGTGACCAGTAGGCGGTCGACGAGGGAAGAATTGGCCGGAAACGGAACTATGACTACCAACAAAAAGTACCGACGGAACCTAAATTTTCACGGAATAATTCACCATGTGATATCGTCGTTCAGCCCACCATTGAAGCACTGTACAGCTGTTTCATCTTTGTTAGGAATCATCAACAGTACACATCCACCGCTCCCAAACTGAGACGAGAACCCGGGACGAACGATTCTGAGTCGAACGCCTTAGCCATTACTTTATCGAGTTGGCACTGAACGGCTTGTTAAACTTCAGCACATGATGATGTTGCATCTATCCATCGCTGATTTGAAAGGCCACGGGCCGCTACCGCACACTAATCGACTCCTAATGACCTAAATTCACAGCTGGATGCAGTGGACGTGGTGAACTCTTCACACGCAATTGCAGCGGAAAGGGCGAATATCGTAGCCTGCCCGGGTCCGTTGCATTGAGGAAGGAAGGGCCACAACTGTGCCCCTAAAACGTGGGCCGACAGAGAACGGTCTAAATTGTCAATAGAGAAGTTGCAGTAAAAACCCCGTGAACTAAAAATTACTGTCTAACAGCAAAGCGATGTGCAGATCTCGGGTTCGAACATGTGCCCTTCAATGTGACAAGTACAATATCAAGTTGACAACCACAAACTGAGACGTTCTTCCAGAATATATTCAATCATATATTATGGTCTAGCAACTTTGGGTTTTTTTTCAACAAAGCGTGTGCAGCTACGTCTGAATGCAATCCTATTAGTCTAGCACCAGACATGTGGCTCTCATGGAATAGGACATTTACTCCTTGATTACCCCATTTTGACAGACCTCCAGCAACTTCACTTGTTTCCACATTTTATGCAACCTTGCACACTGGTAGGACGGCGGTGATTTGTTCATCTGCAAAAAATGCAAGTAGGCCTGGTTGGCGATAACAAATTATTACATATTTCCCATATTGGCACCACTGGGATTTGCATTTGTGTGGATTTTTCAGACACAGATGTTGGGATTTCAGTGATAAGTGGCTGTATTCATCACCTCATTAAAATGCAGGATTAAACATAAATACAAAAAGTGTGTAGCTGAGAGAAACTATGGATAAGATGAGTCACGATCTCCTCCCTACTGATGACTATTCTGGATAAGTATATTCCAAGATGTTTTTGTAAGATGGTATTGAGCAAAGGGGTAGGGTGGGGTGGAGTGGTGAAGCATGTTCTGGCCCGAGAGAGCAACATCTCGAAAGATCATTGTGTAAAGGATGGGACCACCCCAAAGGAAATTTTATGCAAATTTTACCTACGTGGATGGATGCGTATGGCACAGTTTGGTAAATAGTTCCTTTGTTTTTGGCGGAAACTCCTCCGTTGATTAGCTCTGTGCTAAGTGTCAAACAGAAGATAAGTGAACGGGTATTCGACGCACTGTGATACATTAGGAGTTAAACCAGAAAAAACAGGAAAATAGCAACTAGGAGACAGGTTGTTAGAAAATTTGGGGAAAAACCCGTTTCCGGATATTGACTGAAGAATGTGAACAACTGACCATTGGAACGAGCTGCTAAATCGCAAACGTTAAAAACGAAAAGGGATAAACGTTATCTTCTTGGAAGAATCATGAATCACTTACCAGTGCGGTGGATATTTTCAGCCCATTCTTGCCCACTGAGTTCCGTTGAATTCGTCCGCTATCCATTTGAGTAGGTGCTCGATTAGCCCAAGCCCTTCAAGTTCGCGAAGCAATAAGGACTGTGTAACGAAGTCGAAGGCAGAATGAAAAACTCAGAAGGAGCGTCGAACAAATTCCGTGGATGCATCGCGGAATTTAGTGATATGATGAACCAAAAAATTACAGCATCCAAAGTAGACCTGTTTGGTTTGTGCAGAAAATGTAGGGTTTGTCGAAAACATCAACGGAAGAAGTAAGAGGTCATGAAACAATACGTTCCGCTAGGTGCAGAAGGCAAAATATTAGTGGTTGGATGGAAATGCATAGCGAGGTTACCGGAGTTGCTAAGTTTGGGACGGAATGGAAGCGTTGAAATGCTTGTATAAGGAAGCAATAAGAACAGAAGTCAACTTATTCGTGATTGAAGTTATATTGCATTTCGGAATTAAAGAAGACAGAACATCGGGCCTATACTTGAGGTTACTTTGGACGAATGAAGGGGTTTGAACAAGCCTTCCATGGTAAAAGGTGTTACGTTAAGAAACCGGAGGTCTTTCGTTTGCCGGATAAACGGTTCAGGGCTGAATTATGGTGAACACCACCCCTGGACTTGAAGTGGCAAACGGAGCAATCAGTGTTACTGAGACACCTGGCTAAGTGAATACAATGACCTCAGTAGAATACGAGTCACTCTGCATGCATATCGATCCCATCCTGGTAGTGCAAAGTATTGCTGTCCCTAGTTCAAATTATCATCAGGTATATCCTTCCAGCAAATAAATGAGTACCGTTTTTTGCTAAAACGTGCACGTTTCCGTGGGGGACGATGAAAAGCTGGGGAAAGAGGAAAATTTAACCTACCTGGTCACTTTTATTAATTCAATGGTTTCTCGTCGAATGAGTGCTCAACACTCCAACCAATTTTTTCTGTTTGCAACAATGTTACTGTGAAATTTGTACCTGAAAGCATAACATGGAATTCGGCCACTGACAATAGGTCATGGACCCCGATTACCATAAGAGCTAAATTGACCCCGGCTCGAGCTACGCAGCAGACGACAATTAGAAGCCCACACCAAAAGAGAACCACGTCAGGGGTTCGTTTAAAATCTATTTCTTATGTGCACAAAATGAGGAATTACGACTGGTGGAATATTTTCGGCATTCGGGATGTGTTTGAATTTCACGGCCGTCTTTTGCCCCGATTCTCCTTGGCTGGTTGTCCGCACAAGTTACTACGACGCCGTACCGGATTATGTCACGTGACTTGCGCATAGACTCATCACAGTTATGCTTCTTCAGTTTTTAAAATTTAAAGACTCACCAGTGGTGTCTGCGCGCTCTATCACACTGTGTCTACTCGTAATTTGCATCGTGAATGTATTAATTAGAGGCATCGGCGACTGTAAAGCATTTGCACGTTTCCCTTGTTAATAGTTGTGATGGTTTAGTTTACGTGAGGTATAAAAAAGCATTAGCAAATACCATGAATTTATTTGCAGATTTCCCTCACTCTATCCGTTCGCAAGGTGCAATAAAGCCAGTTAAACATAGGTCACCTTGATTGTCCAGGCAGATGGGTTTGAGCACGAAAAGTTGAATCTCACTAGAGCATGAAATTTTATAAACGTTTTGGAAAGATCTTAAGACTTATCCCAGTTAGCATTCGTACGAGTCCGCTTACAAACACAAACACTTATTTCATCCAGCATTCTGTCCAAGATTACGCCAGTATTTACAAACTAAAGATAATCCGTTGTTAGGTGGAATATTTGAGTTAACTTGGGTCCAATACTCTTGCTTGATCACGAACAGAATTTTTTTGTCTAGGAAGGCTCTTGATTTACATGAAAGTTGACCACTTATCAAGGTCATTTAAGTACGCTGCGTTAGTCGTTTTAGTTATTAATATGACAGTAAAAGTTTTTGATACCAGAACTTAAAGCATAATGAAACAATTAAAAAACTTGGTCATTTTAAAACTTCATTTTTAAGCTTTTTCAGCATCTTGCCTTATTCCAAACAAATAGACGATGTGAACAATGTCTTTCATGGATGAAACCAATCACATCCAAAAGTGACCATAAGGTTACTTATATTAACCGAATATGGATTAATTGCACAGTAAAGCAGGGAATATAATTATTCTGTACAACAGGAGAAAATGCTGATCGCCATTGTCTGTTGGATATATAGCATGTGGTGATCTGCGGAATATTTACAAAATGTATAGTTCTACAAGGAAATTCTTCGAAAAAGTTGTCCCGCCTGCTTATTCTTTTCCGTGTTGCTTACTTTTACACGAATAAAATGCGAATCACATTGCGAACGCATCAAAGGAGATTTCATTATGGGTAGGTAAAAATTTCTTCTCATTGTGCTGGAGATTTTCCGCTGGTTCTCTGACAGCAGGCAATAAAAGGAAGCGATAGTGTCTCCGAATGAATCTCCTTGTTTCACTAAACCTTAGTTTAGTAATTGCGTTATCTTGATTAGAGTGCCTTTCTTTTAAGCTGACGCAAATCCTGTGAAAGCGCCGTATAGAACTAAACCACGGCCTGAATCTCGACCCGATCAGAAATTTGTTCCATATTCTGGTGTGGCAATTCAGTAAGCTACCAAATCAGTGGATATTTGCTTCGAAATCTTGAAGCTTTTTGGACTTTTACTTGAAGGTGATTTCTTACTGGAAATGCTGGACGAGACAAGGACATGACCAACAACGCATTGAAGAATAGTACTGGGCTCATTACTTATCATTTTTTATTGATACTGGAGTTCTAGCAACCTACGCGTCAAATGGTTGCGAATTCATCTCACTTCATTCTCCCTAAAGGGATCACAATAGGTTATAATTGAAATATACGTACGGTGGCTGGAGTGAGATATCGACTAGATTTCCAGTCCGTTAGCTCGTTAGACAGCTGCAAAGCTTACAGTTTTTTTATTATCGAAGGGATTCGTCAATTCTCGTTGAATGAAATGATTGGAAATTTAAGTAGTTATTAATTTATGCCGCTGTTTCCGGAGGCGGAAAGCTCTCATATGACTCATTTTTCAAGAGTTTTGACATGACCTGTATAAACAGTCCAATTCGCGTATTGGTCATGTTTAAAGTCCCAGGAAAAATCTATATCCAACTTGAAAATCCATGCGTAAGGGTGACCTGTTCATACTATGGGGTTTAAAAATAAATGATTACGAAATACAGCAGATCACTTGCTACCTACCGGACAGTGCAACCCGAAGTCAGTGGAATCGGTACTGATCCAGTTGGTAGATCGAATAGCTGAGACAGTTTTGTCTTTTTATAAGCAAGAAAGCAAAACGAGATTGTTGACTTACAACAAGTAATTGCAAGAACAAAATTGAATTGTGCCAGATTTTGTCCAGAACAACGAGTATTCTTCGCATGTCAACAAATAAATGCTGATAAGTTACTTAAAACGTGATGCAAACGAGCGATTATCTATGTTATAAGATCTTTTCAATGAATCGGATCCGTATGATACATTTCTGATTCGAAGAGTGCGCACCAACTTTTGCCCGAGGGACCAATAAGAACTAGCAAACCAAATCACATTTCACTCATCTCAAATGTCAAAGTTCTCGAACTGTACCGGAAGTGTGTAGAATTTTACGCGGAGAATGTGAATTGTCCTCAATGGCTCGCCTTCGTCTAGCAAACCAAAACAGAGAAATTGTGCCTTCTTTCAAATGGTAAATAGTGAATGCGTGATCGAAAAAAGACTCAGTTGTTGATACTTCTGGGGTTTGCTTTGCCTCGAAACTATATCACATCCCGGTATCACTGATCACATTAATGATCGCAGATGACGGAGGTTCCGCAATCGTTAATCCAAACACACCCCACGAACAGAGTATACGGATTAGTCTAGTAAATTCGGTTAGATAGCATGGAGTATAGAATGGGAACATCCAAATGCGGATTAGCGGCTGTGCTAGAAGCTTTTGGGTTACCAGATGCTATGGCTAATTTTACATCTGTTTCATCAGAATCTAATTTCTAGCCTCAGGAGTGTATACGAAAGCCCTTTGTTGAATAGCCCACAAACGAATCGCAATCGTGATTCGTGTATCGTTTTTTGTCAGTTGGTCTGAGCTACAAATTAGAAGAAATTACAAGAATACCAATTCGACGTGTACAAGTATAAGAATGTTTGGACAAGGCAGCACCCGGTACGCTAGCCTGGCGAGCGACAATAACCGTGACACTGGTCGCGCTCTAATTCATTCAAATATTCCTCACAGTGTGACCTCTTTCGATCGGCTCGCTCTGCTGGTGCAGCGAAGTAAAAATCATTAATTCCTTATTGGATGTATTTAGGCGCATGAATTATTTCAGCGTCTGTCATCCTATTTTCTATATATCAAATCAATGGACAGTGACCGTTTGGGCCCGCTATACTGGAGACTGGAGGACTCTTAATCTTGATTCTGCAATGTAAAAAATCTTTAATTCCATATACGGCAGACTTTTATCTGACATTGCTATCAGATGTTGTCGCTTCTCGTAAAATTTTTCCAGGAGTACATTGTAAAATGTTCCGGTAGCAAAATTAGTGTTCCATTTGACGGGGAACGTTTCATTCACACGGACTGTTTGTAAGTAACTGCAAATTGCATAGACACCCATGGTTCTCCTGACGATTGGTCGGTTTAGCCTCGTACGGCCCATCGGTTATTGGTTAACCATTTTCCAGTTTCGTTCAGGGTCCGAATAAACCTCTGCACGGGCTAGACAAGCGATTTGATACTGGCGGTCAGCTGAAATTGTTTCTCTCAGAGAATTGTTTCGACCAACGATGACTGACAACACTTATACTACGGCCCACCTTAGAATATGGAACGCCTTCATTCACATAAAGCAAGAGACTGTTTGGTTACATACTAAAACATACACATACACACACACGCACACACACAGAAGAGCCCATAACGCTGTGGGGCCTAGGGCCTCATGAAAAGTGAGTAAATAACCGGGGCAAAATTATGATTCGAGCTAACGCCCGAATTCGTTCCTCCTGCACCTATTGGATGAGCAAAATTCCAATTGGCTTCAACCCATCTGGTGCCGTCGAATGCATACTAACTCTATAACAAAATCCAGTTGGAAAAAAAGACATTTTAGCATGTAATTACCATTACGTTCAAAATTGTTCAGAGGAGTGAGATCGCCGTTTTGGCCAAATAAGATCTACGGGCAACAGGAAAGTTTCTATTCAACACTCAAACAGATTGACAGACGCACCAAAACGGGAATGAAAAATCATTATCAACAAGAAAAATGTATAATTACACTTGAAAACGGAAAACATATCGATAATTTTCGTCCTAATCTCCAAGCGGAGATTGTGATCAAAAGAGTCGCTTAAGGCTCCTTCGATTAACTCAAACAACGTGAAAAACATGTGGATGATATAATGTTAATAACACATCGTTGTAGGTAGATGCAATGTGCCAACGTTTCGACTACCGTGGGTAATCTTTCTCAGGGCTAATTTTGCGATCGAATGAAACATGCTTGGTAAAATATACGCATTAGACTTCTGCAACTGACACGGAATGAAAAGTGTTTCGAACTGAAGACTTGAACTCAAAACAGGTCAAATTCAACCGTTCGGTGGAATTCACAAGCAATAGTCAAAGAGGTTGATTAACCCGCCACCACCATCGATACCAGCAACAACGCAACAAAAACACCAACACAAACACTACCATCATTACCATTTTGGACTTCGTTCATTATTAACATTATGATTCCAACCGTTCCTAGACTGTTGGTAGTTTTCTTTTGGATTTGTACTGTGAATTCCACTCCAATGCATTTTGGAAAAGCAGAAATAAGGATGATGACCCAATAGGCAAATTGAAAAAATGTTGACCCGTGTGAAACTGTAGTATGCCGGACAATGCTCCTCTAGGGGGGGTTAAATGGTCGGATTTGCAAGGTAAGAAAGAGAAAACCTCATGCGCTGGAGCTCAGTGTGCGAGAACGCCGACACGGCAAACTTACTAAATGACAGCACAAGATCTGGCACTATAAACGTCACGTGGAATTGCGTATTCGACAGAAACATTCTGTGCATGCATGAAGCGGTCGCTATTGTCGATACCATCGGCGGGGATAGTAGCTGGGTCTCTGATGTGTCTATAAGTTTCCCCTTAGTAGCTAAGTTGTGTGTTTAATTCACCAGCAAAGACCACAAAGTCCGTTGGACGCATACTTCGGGGTAGCCGGAAAGGTGCCATTAGAACTCGTGTTTGGTCTCAGGCGAGCTGAAGGCAGCGAGCGCATTCAACAGATACGGCGGATGAACGAAATCGCTGCAGTCGCCTGTACAAAACCATCAAACAGAAGTGGGTATAAACGACTGCTGACTGAGATCCAGCTTCCTCCGTGGAGTTCTCCTGTATAACCTTGGTTTTTCGATCGCCAGTCCAGGTGACATCGTCAGTGCACATGCACGTCGGCTGGTGATGAAAAGTGTGCCATCTGAAAGCCGAGTTGATTCATCAAAACCAAACGAAAATCAACTACCTGAGCTACGACAAACACAAAGTCTCAAATCCACTGAGAGATTCCGTCCAACACTGCACATATTAGGCCGCCATGCTCAATGGCAGCCTGATCACGAGCGCTCGGAACCAAATCAGCTGACAGGCGGAGAGTGAAATGAGAGAATGAGGCTTAAACTAAGCTACCACCGGGAACCTTTGTCCCTCAATCAAATTGAGAATTGGGTTAAGAAACGTTGCCTGTAGTAGTCAAATAATCGATAGTATAATATCTTTGATCCGTACATAATTCTGTACAACTGGGAGAAATTTTGCCTACTATACAACTCCAAGTCCAATATATTTTCGAACTAAACGTTTTTCGACTTGTTTCCATCAGCTCACGAAGATCAGCTGACTATGTATCGTACATGACAATGAACTATCCCCAAAACCGGCTGCCGATCACCCATGCTGGTAAGTAGAAGGGCCATTGGGTAAATTTACTTTTCAGTCCATTGGTCTCCGAAGCAGGCTTTTATTTACGGTTATTTACGGTTCACCCACCCTTTCACCCATACATTCCATGCACGGTGTTACACAATTCGCTGAGCTGATATTTACGGTGTCTAATCTCTTCCCAGTCTCATACAAGCCTCCACAAATACGGCAAGCTGCTCGGCTGAATGCCTTGGTAAACACTGAAGGCTCAATTCGTTTTTAACAGACACTGTTTCCATAAGTTGACGAGTGGAATCTGTTAGTGAACTGCTAGATTTCTTCTATGTCATTGTTTGAACGAATTAGAAATGAAACCAACAATTATTTAACCATGTGCATCGACCGTCAAACCAGATGACCGTATGCTGCATTCGCATGTGAAGCTTGTCAAAAGTTGTCGGAACTACTCGATTGGAATGGACGTGGCACAAATTTCCGGGATTTTCGCGTGACACGATCGTGAATTCGTGCAATTCTGTCCGGTTCAAGCTTCCCGTTTACCACCTTTCTGCTTTGTGACATGATTTCTGAAAAAAACGATAAGGCTAGAACGGAAGCTCCGTAGAGTTTGGTGAAACATTACAGTGCGAGCTAGTTTATGAAAGGAAATGGCAACGAGTACCATGCAGTCACAAATGCTGGCCACCGAGTAATTTCAAAAGGTGATATGCTTTCAGTCGCGTACTTAATGGAGACCGCTTTTGTTAACCCCACGTGATGAAGAGTGATAGAAAAGTATTCATCCAAAAGATTTATGTATTTTGACTTGTGATTCTCGTTCAATAATAAATGAGTGAAAGAATATTGAATAGATGACAGTTACCAACGTCGGACAACCAATTGGACCGAAGTACGGAAACAATTGTTGCTCGCTCCATTTTACGATCAGCTATGCTATTGCGTGACCTTAAGGAGAACGAAAGTGATTTTGTTCAATCCTTCGAACAGAACTGCGGAAAATAAGATGACAGCATAAAATCAGCGAATCGAAGATTCCTAAAATTCAGTTAGATATGATCCTAATTATTTTCACAGCTGTGCGTGTTCATCGAATAGATCGAATTCTTGACACGAAATTGTTGGATTATTAATTTACAATGGTATAAATTAAAACGTTCAGTGTGACAATAATAGGGTTATTCTTTATCGTCAAATCACACACTATTTAGGGTAATCAATTTTGAGTTCAGAGATATGGACGCATTTAAGGGTAGACTATCCGGGGTGACCTTTTACAGTTCACTAATAAACAGTCGCGCATAGCTGCAAGAAGTTTATTACTCAGGTGCCTGGCAGCCATCGACCGTTATCATCAAAATGGTCAGCGGTCATGACCGTTACAAACTACCCTACGAAGAGATTGTACCTACTTGGTAGATTCTAGAACTGTCGTTTAAAATAAAAATGCGAATTCGAATGAAATCAGATCATGATCGCCGCGATTACCTAACCAGTGCGTTGGCACCGCAACGGCCTTTTGATCGTATTGCGGCACCACTGTTTTCGTCGTTCCATTACTAAACAGTTGTGCAATGCATCCCCTGTCAAAAATGCTGTTGTCCCAACAAACTGAGGCGTGGTTCACCGACAAAAACTTAGTCGTTCAATATCCATTTTGTAATAAAACGGTAAAAGCCGTCTCAAAAACCTCTTCACCAAAGTCATTCGTTCACGCTGCCATTCAGAGTCAGCTTTAAACTAAGTGTTTGTCTTAAACACCGCGGTTGATACAAACTGATCAGTTTAGCGCAAGTACAAATTTCCGCTTGATCAGAGAAGCAGATAACCGTTGCAACTATGTATCATGAACTAACGACTCAATGAAAAGCTACCTACGGCAAATAAAACAATAAACCGACAGGGCAAACCATTTTTAAATTCTCTCGGTAAGCAAACCCCACTTTCAAAAGCACTGTATCGTCTTACGGTCAGCTGTAGCCAAGTAGCAAAGCACAATTTAGACAGTATCTTTAGCATCAACCTGTCAAAATGGAAATCAGGCAATGACTGTTTCGTTTGGTTAACGCTTCCCATAGCCGTTCGTCACTTTCTAACTATTAGTTGTGAAGATATTGGATATCGACTCGTTATATCCATTACTCTAGCCAAGGATCAATGCAGACGTGATAACATCGCCCAGACTACTCAATTCGGTAAGCTGATCGATCAGTAAGTGACAATCAGAATAAATCAGAATAAACGATTTTAGTTTATTCAATAAACTAACGTTTTTGGTTGCTGGACTTGGGTTTTTTGCATTAGATTTAATGAGAACGAGAGACGGTCACCGTGAGACAGAGGACTTAAAGTTACAGATTTCCGCGACGAAGTGGAATAAACCTCTTTTCCTCGATTCTGCAATATAAAACAATATGAATTTTGGAGTGGTCAGTTAAATACGGATTCACCGTAGAAATATTCACTCGCAACAATATGGCCCCTTTCATGGGACTAATCCGTGAGTGAGTTGGGACTGACGTAAGCAACATGTAACGCCTCAGTATAGCACAAACATGGAGTGATATTTTTGACAGGAGAAAGCTTAATGCAAAGAAGTGACAATAGCTACGCAGGAAAAAGTATCACGGCTGCGCGGAAGACCCGGATCTGAGAAGACCAAAAGGGGTATTTGCTAAGCCCAGAGTCGACTGGAACAATAGTATCTTCCTCTGAACTCCAACATTTATAAGACTGTTCCGCGAGCTGATTTCAAATATCACAGTCAGTTTGAAAACCATCAACTTCATCGTCTACACGGATTTTTAAGGAAAATCAGAGAGCCATAGACCACCAGCGGAAAGTTTGATATTCTATTCACAACCAAGAACTTCGGTTGCTACTGATGAACAAGGTTTTGGGTGATCCTATAAGGTATTGTTTAGGCCGATTCCAAACTAAGTATAGACGGTATAAATTTACATCATCTGTGGTGGCGGGGTGTACCGGACACTCTAGCCCCTATCAAAGGCCGTATGTACTGAACAATCAGTCACCGGTCCCCAGTGGGCTACGTGACCCTCAGGTCCTCATGCTGTGCTATGATTTTGGTCGCTTAGGGTAGGGCACCCGAAGCCAAATCTCCACTTTGATTTGAACAACCGGGTGATATCAGTGCAGCAGAGAACCCATAGATCCTGATGTTTCCTATTCCTTCCTATTTCTCACTCATTGTTTTCATCTTTCACCATGGTTCCGATAGCCCATAATCCGCACCTAGATCTGCCCAAAAATGAACGGAACTAGCGATCACATTCAATCATTCATTCACTTTTAACAATGAGTTCTAGTTTGGATCGAAACGTCACAATAAACATAGTAATTCGGTGTATGCCTTCTTAACTGCAACATATATATATATACATATATATATACATATATATCATAATCTGGCGATATAATAAAGATTGTGAAATACAGCACCCCTTGGGTTAATTACTGGTTAGAGAGCCCGGAACATGTTTTGTCTATTTCCATGGCTTTCGCGGTTGGAACGAACTGCACTGTTCTTGGTGGGAATAGATTATCAAATTGCTCCTGTCTGAAAAGAAATAGTTTTTAATTCTTCAGTGTTTTGAGGCAGTTCTTCCGTTCTCAGTTTATTTTAATTTCTAATTTCTAATTTTATTTTGTATCGGATAATCAAATCAGTATGCACCCCGTATTTGGTCGGACTGCAAAACCGCCAATATTCAAGTCTTAGGTGTGGTAGCTTCGTACGGGAAGCTACGCGTAGTCACTGGAAAATCTTGACTGTGAAAAGTAGAAGGGGAGGAAAAAACCATCCGTGATGAAATTACCGTATGACATACACGAATGAGTCACTCGCAATTCAAAATTTTATAGTCTTTTCAGAAGAGGGATCTCGGGAGGCTGAAAATGCTTTGTAAAATGGGTCAGAATTTCAATACTTTATCCCCTGTCACCATAATGGATACAGTTGCATGCTACATTTTGCATTTGTAAACTTGACCCCAGGAAGAACATGAGAGATAATCGAAATTTAGGCGAAAATTATACTCCCACCGACAATACCGTGTCCTGGTCTTATGAAATTCGATACCAGACCTAACCCATGACCCAGCAATTCTTCCGTCTACTATGAGAACAGTATGGACCCGATACAAGGAAATGAATCTTTTTTTCGATAAATTATTCATCACGCAGTTTCAACACTGAACCACGGAAGAACCGTACAGCTATTCTTCCCTTGTCAGGAACCATCAACCGTTCAATAAACTGTTGACAGCCTTCTCGGTTAGCTAACCGACGTACTCGACTCACCTTCGTTCGGCCTTGGTTACTGTCCGGTTCCTGCGTGGCAAATACACGCCGTAGGTGATCCCAAACAAAACACGCAGCTGCACAATGTTCCCATGGTTTTTTATTTGGTAATACGGATGTTCACATCGCGTAATATCTGATCACCCCACTACTCATACTGATTTCACCTTAACTGACAGTCAGAGTTTCGGACACAGACTTAGGATTCTAATTGAAAACATGTTTACTAAATCCAACTCCCTGATGTCCTTGGGAATAGTTGATACTCGTTTGCAGCCGCTTGTTCAGTAAGCCGGAGCTTAAATCAACTAGGGCAATCCAATAGTTCATAATCAATCCCCTATCTTGGTAGACCCCTAGGACTACCCAAATACCCATGGTAGTTGCCAGTCTTCTAAGAAGACTGAATGTTTTTCTAACTTTCCATTTGTTCCGTGCATTAAACTTAGTTTGATGTTTATGTATTTCAAAATTTCTTTGGAAGTTATCGATTGACAATAAGTTTAACCAAATCGTTGTGACATGCAAAAGCCCAACCCCGATATTCCAGTCATCTGTATTCTTTCGTCCAAGGATAATGGGAAGGAAGGTTGTTCGTAATACAGCGACGCAACTAATTATCGGAGAGAACAACCAATTGTTTACAGCCTAAAAATTTTGTGCAAGTCAACTCAGGCTTTCAGACAAACAAAATAAGTTTAACTACCACCTATGTGGCAGAATGGTGAACAGTGCTAAGCATGTGAAACATTTAAAAGACAGGTCAGTAATTCATTGGAAACCACTTATACCATGGAAGCCTAGGGCATGTGATGCATGGTTTATTATCAACAAACTATAAACAAATCACTTGTGTTAATTGTCAAGGCTTTTGCTTGATGAGAAACAACCTAGGTTTTTAATTGTCATTCTTCTCTCAGTTCTGTCGAAACCTTAATTTCGAGGTCGGTTTCACATAGAGAAAGAAGATTAGAGTTTATTTGACGGAAAAGAAACATTGCCAGGCGAACACGACACGTTTACTATTCTCGATCACAACAGCAAGGAGCGACAGCTTGTCTGCGAAAACAGAAAATAAATATTACGGTAAAAGTTCGTCCATTATGATTTTATCGATTTCCTTCCTTGTTAAAAGGTTGAGTGGTACCACGTATATGCATGTGCATATCGCTAGAAACAAATGTTCAACGAAATTTCTCGTCGGACTGTTGGTTTGCATTCACCATTTGATTACCGTTTACTGACTATGCTAAACGTTATGGATAAATGGCATGTAATACGTTTCACATTATAGCCCAGTCTTTGCTTGTTCTGATATTGGCGTACGTCATTTTACTAATTTATGTGCTCAATAAATTATTACACATGGTAATAAATGCTCTGATTATTAGTGCATTCGGAAATAGTACGGCGAATCTAGCTGTACCATTTGTTTTTTTGGCGTTCGCGAGTGAATGTAGACAGGAGAGTGAGACTGGCACGTTTCCGTGCGAAAAGCCCGTGGTTGATAAATCATGATGATCAGGGCCTTAAATTACGGATTTGTAATGAGTGGCATTACTTAAACAGACAGGACTTGGGAATTTGTACTCTTAGGCAATTTTGCTTGTGTTCATAGGAAAAGGGATAGAAAATTCGCATCGGCGCCCAAATTTTAGCGGTCGTCGAAATTGCTGGCGCTAAAACGTGAACTCGCCCAGCGACGCAAATTTATTCACAGCAATACGAAAATTAAACTGACTAAATTTTTACGAATTTGCATTCTAATTTAGTTGGATGCGATAGGAAATTTTGGTTTCTGTTTAAATAGCAACTAACCGAAACTATTATAATTGATTCATAAACAACAAATCACTACCGATGTGGAGTAGAAATAACGTTTGAATTTAGTAATACACGGCAAATGCCCAACTATTATCAAAGAATTTGGCAGTTTTTGCGCTACATGTGCATCGCTATAACACAGACGCAAAAATCTCTCAGCTCTATTTCTAAATGTTATGCGAACCAATTGATCCTCTGTCCTGCTAAGTAAATTTTTAATTGGCCCGTTTGTTTGGGTGACTTTTTAAGATGAAACTCTGATGATCTACTTCAGACCAATTGCCATGTGCGTTGAAGTTCTAGGAAATTCAACCGCAGTTTCGGTTTCCATTTTATGGGAAAATGTGTTGGTACAAAGAGGATGATGAGGTGCTTTAGGCCACAGCAAATAGTCAGGTTGTTTCGATCGCAAAGAGTTGCGCCAATCAACGATTTGGCATATTACGTCGGAAAGCAAGTGCAAGTTCATACGGTTCCACCTGTGCATTTGAGAGCAAACTGGGAATGACTGTTTTCTACCCCAGATTTAGGACTAGTTTGATATTTTCAGATGCCAGCATTTGTTGTCTGAAAAGAAAAGTATAGGCTGTCTAATGGACCCAGGCTGACTAAAAGCCATCAGTTGAAAAGTTCCGATTTGAATGAACCTACGTAATCCAATTGATTGTGACAAGCAAACGACGCACGCTGACATTCTCGAGGCTTTGTAGCTGGTCTTGCTGGATTAACGGGATTCAGACTGGACAAAATCTGAGTCCATCGATCGGACCTACTAAACTAAGCTACCTATTTCTTTGATCTTATTTAGGACAGCACAACTATCCCTGACAACTTCAGTAACTTGTTCTTCGAGAAACAATCTAGCTGAATAGAATGAAACACTTGATAAGCAGTGAATGCCATATCGAATACAAGCGTTCTTATGTGAACGAAATTCCGTCAGGTAAACACTAGGGAACTTTTTGGATACGTTACCGTAACTATGGTATAGTGATAAGGAAAGTAACAGGGTCAGTACAGGACGAAGCACGTGAACCGATAAGAGGTTGTGGCTTGATTGATGATGCAATTAGCAAAAGCGAATTTGCCTCACATAGCTTTTTTGAAATCAGCTTGGCATGACTTAATTCATTCCACGACGTAATCAAATTTTTCGTCCCTCTGATGTAGATAGGAATATGAGCTCCAAAATTTGTGAATTTGTAAGTGCAACTGACAGTTGGTTAGGTATGAGTTTAGCCCTACGTCAATGGGGTAGGCGATTTGTTCGTCAGTGCGGTGGTCGTAGGTGACAGCTGTTTCCAAGTACTGGCCAAATTGGCGACTCATCGTGCTATAAACCTTCGTAAGGAAGAGCTTTTATTCCAGATAACGCAGGTTGTCACTGGTTTGGCAGAAATGATGTCGGATTTTGGTCCGACATTATACCTGATTACACGCATGCTTCCTTAGCCTATAATATCTACCGTACCAGCATACTACTTAAGAAATATAGTTTTTGATTTTATTTGAAAAGTGCTTTGTCCATGTCTGAACCTGTAAGATTCTTGATAAGTTTTCTATTCTTAAGGTTACGAGCTGATCATGTGAATGCAGAAAAATGCAGAAAGCGTGCAACAGAACGAATCACAAACCACCCTAAAATCTGATTTTCTGATAACAGAAAACCACTGTCAAACTTAGGAATCAACATAATTTGCTCGAAAGGAAAAACAAAGACGTATCCGATCAGAAGTCAAAAACAGTGATTCAATTTGTTTTGCCATTAAATGAGCACATACATTTCAGTTTGGAAGCAGAATGCAATAAGGTGTACATTTCCTTGAGGGACATTATCAACAAAGTGTAAAAATTCGAAATACCTGACTTCTCTGAGAGTTTGTGCGAAAAACATTCCATCATCGCAAGCAGACAATTTCAGATTTTCGTGCAATTAACAAAACAGTGGTGTCCGGGTTTGCTGAAACATTGGTCGTTCGGTATCACAGTCTATCTATGTGACAATACTGCAAATGGGTGAACCTGTTGATCGTCATATTGACTAATTCCCCACTGAACTGTCTTCCGTTGCACTTCGCTTTCTGTCGACCGAATAAGTGCACTGAACTGGTCAAAATACAGCGACATTATTTTGATAGATTGCCTAAAACAATGACTTTTGCTTCCCCATCCGCACTGGGAGAAGAGAAAATTCCATTTGCACACAATGTTGATATTAGTTAATCTCGGATCTTTAGAGTCCCGGCCGGTT
Source organism: Fasciolopsis buskii (assembly GCA_008360955.1). Classification (NCBI taxonomy): domain Eukaryota; kingdom Metazoa; phylum Platyhelminthes; class Trematoda; order Plagiorchiida; family Fasciolidae; genus Fasciolopsis; species Fasciolopsis buskii. Next base: position 34,898 of record LUCM01002694.1, on the reverse strand, counting down.
CATGGTTGAGCCAAATGTGCATGTCCATTGTGATGAAATATGAGAACGGCTCGAAAAACGAGACATCGTTCCGTTTTCTAGTTCACTTCAGTACCCACGCCCCTCGAAATTGGGAAACGAGAATGCACGTGTCATGCGGAGATTAGGAAGATTCGAGTGGAACTACTTGTAGCATTCATCAGAGTTGGCTGGGGTAAAAAGATGCCACGCGATGCCTTTCAAATGGAATTTATAAAAACACCTTACAACTTGGGCAAATTTTTAGTCTCTCAGAATTGTTTGACTGGAACAGATATAACAGAATAAAACGTTCATCCTATCTCTACAGTCTGTTTAAAGCAGTCCATATTGAAAACTTGCGAGTAGGTTAAGGGTATAGTCCGATTCAAACAAACGAAGGACTAGCAACTGTTCTTTAGACTGAACAGCTTAAAAGCAAACAATGGATTACGTGGCTGACCGTCACGGTATGAGTCTCTATGTGTCGGATAAGAAGACGAATAAACTGTTGGCTGGTTTCCGGTACGGAAGAGCTAGTTCTACAAATAAACATCTAAAACCAACCGTCAACATTTGTCCGAGGACGAGGCCCATTTTCTTTCGGCGGTTTCTTAACGAAAATAGATAAGGGAGTTCTAAAAATAAGATAGTTATAATTTGAACCTATAGGCTAAGATTTTGACAGCAACTTAAGAAAGATAATCGATCACCAACTATTCCAAATGTCTAATATGGATAAATTGGGGTCTTCGTAGATCAATAGACCAATAATGGATATAGGAGATCATGGATAAACTTCTTTCACTGAGAGCCGGAGCAAACTCCAGCAAAAGAAGGCGGCATTCCTCTATAAGTCCGAGGTGCGTCATAAGTTGGAAGACGTAAAAGTCACGGGGACATTACTCCCAAAACGTGAGGAACTAGTGTAAGCACTAGAGGGATGAGGATTGATGATAAAATAAATGGCTCCGAAAAGCAACTATCAACACACGTTATCTCCCACACTGGAGGTAGCACCAAAACAATGGACACGCGTGTCTATCACCTACGAACATCAGCGATATTGACTTTCCGGATGTGCCTCCTTTCTTATCGTAAAGACAGTATTTAGAAAATTGCTAATCATCCCATTGTGTACAACTATTCTCATCCAAACAGACACGAAAGAGACTGAATAATTGCGAAATATTTATCCTGAATTTCGACCGGTAAATGGTATCTAAGTGTAATTTGTAGGCATTTGTCTTTTTTATATTTTTTAATCTATCTTTTTTCTTTCTTTATTAATGAAACAGCAGGGTACGCCATTTTCAGGAAGAGGGCCCCGGCCAACAGAGGGCTGACAAGTGGGGAAGGTGACCGGCTATAGGCGGATTCGAAATCGTGGACTTCAAGTTCAAACGCCACGATCTCCTCTGCTTGACCATCCCGATCAGACGAATAGAGAATCGATTAACTTGAACCGTTACATTTTCCATTCTTCCCAGTGCTTCATTGCTAGAATGCAGTGTGATAGAAACAACCAAACTGCGCTTTCCATTTCCGTGACGATTCATGAGTAAGAATATAATTGTGCCAAGTTGATTCGAAACTTGGGAGACGTATACTCTAAATGGAGTCTGATGTCATTATTTAGCCTGTATTTATTGGCTATTTTTGGTAGACCTCCAACAGTCAGTCCGATATATTATGAAACTTCGCGTTGGACATTCAAAGTTTAAGGCACACATCAACTTGCTCAAATCCGCAAAATTTTACCCAATAGAATAGGCAAATCAGTTGAGGTCAACGGAGGCGATATAAAATCGATTCTCCCGATCAAAAAACAGTCATCATCCGTTGAAGCATCTGAAATATTTGTGTGCGGTCACCGATGTGAACAACTCGGGTAGAGAGTAGATAAACATCTTCGTTGGGGTCAATAGAATGATGGAAACTCGAATTGGAAGGTCCAAACCGAAGGTGGAGTTGTTCATTATTTGTGATGTATCTTCTTAAACACTGCTTCAGACCATCTTTGGCTTGAGCATAGCTTATTACTGTTCTGCAGATCGGGCATTATTTGACCAACCAATCTTCTCGATCGGTAGGCACGAGCGTCAACCGGGGCACTAAAATTATCCGCGTTTGTTTCGACGACAGAAATCGAACAGTCAAGTGAAAGTGCATGTCAGTTATTGTATTTCGGGTGCATCCTTATTCTGCTTACGCAGTCTCTGAGTCCTGTTACATGCATCCAGTTGTCCCCTATTTCACAACCACAAAATTTCCAATTGTCGAGTCGATTCCAGCTCGAGTACAATCGACTTCTGGCTTTGATTAGGTTGAGTAGCGTCCTGATTTTAAACTGAAATTGTGATGGCAAAAGGCACTATCCAAACAAATGTATGAAGTTGTTTGGATTTTTTTCTTCACAGCTTTTCCCACTCCAACGCCTGTCAGATAGGAATGAAGCGCAGTTGTTAACTATAAAACAACAAAACCTTTGACCGTATTGCCCCTGCATGGATATTTGTTTGAAACGACTGCACGATCACTTCCATCGTGTTCCGAGGCTTTGTCATCGCTCTGGTGTGGGGTTAGATTCCGGGTGACTAGTAGTCGGTCTAATGAGAGTTACACTAGTCTGGCGCTTCCCAAGCTTGCGGTCGATCGAATGACCATGAGGTTTGCGTGCATAAGGTACAATCAGAAGGCCTGTTGGTAAAGCATAATAACATTATATATATATATATATATATATATATCAGACGCGAAGCAGATCAATGGGCACGTCCGCCCCTCCTTTGGAGTTGACTTGAGTTGGGAGAACACGTTCAACTGGAGTCAATGGGACAGGTGTTGTTTCTTCTTTCAAGCGGCCAGGATCAGACGGCTGCATTTGAGGACGACATCCACGCAAACTCAACTCGACAATTATGATTAGCCTGGACGGGATTGGGTACGGGAATTGCATCATATTCGCCTTCCAGTGCGATGAACGAAGAGGACCACTAATGAGCTATAATCACAACGGAACTTGAAACTGGGGCTTCTCGAGTGTAAGGTGAACCTAATGGCCTGAGGTTAGTGCGTGAAATACAGAGTTTGAACGGCCCTCTGTCAAGCACAGAAAACACCAATTCCGCACAACACTCCCAATTAACTGTTAGATCTGCATGAATTCCATTATTCATCGAGGTCTTCTTGTGCCTGCTTCACGCATAATAAAATTACATTTCGATTGCCTACATCAGATCACGCTTTACAAAATCAGCACTAAAGATATCGTGAGCTCTATAACTGACCTATAGTAAAAATACTGTAGTAAACTAATGTGGCCCAACCGTATCATTGACTGTCTGATATCTGCCAGAAACGAGATGCCTACAGAACCGAACTGCATTTACGCACATACTTCCTAGCTGGTCGAATTCTCTCGGAGACGACTGCTCTAAAGGAATAGGATGCAAAACTGTTCGTGCCAAATGCAAGAGTCCTTATTTTTTCGTTCTACGTCATCAAGTGAAATTCCGTTTCCCGTTATTTTCTCCACCTTTCAACTTCAGTACTAAATTGATCAAGTAAAACAAACTCTTCCGAGGAATAAATTTCCTGTGTCGCGAAATGCTTCTAGCTGTAAAAACATATAGCTGGTGATGAAATGTGTTACCAGCCTCAGGTTTTTACCATTCATCTTCAGATTATGGAGAACGCAATTGTCTGTTCGTTGAACCTAGAATCTGACCAGAAACAGATTGATCTTTTGCGAGTGACAGGCTATAAATCAACGTGTTGGGCACGAAGACCTCGAACTGGCCGGTAAGTGCCGGAACTAAACTGTTAGCATTTGTGAAAATATTATTACAGACTTTGTCATGTTGATCATTCAGTGGTTTATAATTGCGTAAACGGACAACAAAACCATGACCGGTAATTATTCACACTTTTTAGCTTACTAGATTTGGATTGACCTAAAACTGCAACTGTAATTAGCATAACGGATAACTTTGAATGGAAATCTATGATCCAGCGGTTTGAAGTTATCGTGTCATTGATTCGCCTTCCTCTTTCATTAACACGTACTTGAAATACGAGGAACAGTACAACGGGGGGTGCGTGGTTCTCAGACTGAAAATTCGCAAATGGTGTCCCACTATTTCTGTGTTCGTCCCAGATTCCGGACACGTGTTTCTCTCTCTCTCTTCGCATCCCACATATGCCTGTCTTATGAACTGTACATAATGGCTCCGTAGATAATAAGAAATTCGAGTAAAAAGGGTGAAATATTGGAAGATTTTTCCGTGCATTTCACACGTTTTGTCTGATTTTCGGCTTTCGAATTGCTCACCATCCTCCCTGGACATACAAGTGCTCATGAATAGGACAAAGCTGGAATCACTCTGTGCCCGTAAAATTACAAATATGGATCCTCGTTTCTTCCTGATTAAAGTCCCAATTGTGTTTTCCAACATTCAATAGTTGGGCACACTTTTTTCATTCCGATCGCTCTTGTTCGTGTAAGTTACAAGACAAAGGATGATCTGCTAACCTACGAGTTTCTTATTCTGAATAAAACAACTGGATTTCTCGTTGCATTTAAAGTCTAACTCCACCCTCCAAGTCCCGTCACAAAATACTGAAATTTGAAAAATCACAATGCCTATTACTTGCTTCCAGTCAATGGTTAGCCAGGTAGAGGAAATTTTCAAACTGAAACATGTAAACAGGATATTGGATGCATCACGATAACTTGTACACCGATTGACCGTGGAAATAGAAATGCTCTACTCAGCGGAAGAAAGCTTTCACTGGCTCTTAGCAATGACACGTGCTCACCAGAATCTAATTTTTAGTATCAGGAGTGTGTATGGAAGCTCTTCGTCGAAGAGTCACCGTCGTGGTTCTTCTGTGGACTCTTCGCCGAAGAGCTTCTATGCACAATCTTGATGCTACAAACTAGACTCTGGTGAGACACCAATTCGAAGTGTACAAGTATAAGGATGTTTAAACAAGAGGGTGCCGGGTACGCGTGCCTGACGAGCGATAATCACCGCGAAACTAGTCGTGTGCTTCTGGGCAGATTTTGTTCACTCAGCCAGATACTACTTACTGCTGATATATATATATCCACAGTACTATCTCCATGGGGATCCCTTGTTAGAGGCTAACTAGTAACACTACCTTGAGATTCTTTCCGGCCTCTGCAGTTTCACAAAACCCGGTGCATGGGTGAAAATTGTGGCCTCAACTCTGATCCACTAGTCATTCGAAACTCTCCACAAATGTTTTAGTCGTTTTCTAGATTAAGACTATAGTTTATTAATCTTTGCCAACCTTTTAATAATATCCAGCTGTAGTTTATTTACCCCAATGCAATATACTCACACCTTTCTGTTCCGCCGGTATGGCGAGGGGACATATCAGAGCTGGACTGTCGAGCCCGGTCACGTGATGTGTTAGCCTAGTCCGAGTTGCGTCAATAATTACGCGATAAACAAAAAACATTCAGTTTGCTTCAATCCAGGTCATGGATGCTAACCTGTTGAATGTGATCAGAGCCCGCTCAACAACAGCCAAGACCAACTAAGTGAGGAGAAGCTCTGTAGTTTTTATTTACCATGAATTTAGCTGTATCCATGATACCATATGAGCTGCCATCCGCGCTTGTCTATAGCAAGCCTAAAACATTCGTTAACGTTCGACCAGTGATTTTTAAGACACATCCTTCAAATACTAATAAAAGCTAACAAGGAATACAGAAAATCTCAATCTGGCAACTGACAGTAGCCACAGAGCTATTTATGAACTTTATTCACGCATCTGGATAAGAAACGTCAGAGGAGCACTTGTTTTCTAGAACTCTTCCCAAATTGAATTCCAATGATAAAGATAATTTTTGAAGATCTATCCCATATATCTTTGGTCTCTAAACTCCCGAGCATTTAAGTTATTTATTCGTTCATATTTCGATTAACGCAACCAGGTCCGGATCATGAACATGTAAGATTAACTGCGAAACGAACGAATATTTTGGTAAAAATATTTGAAATGAGCTTAGCTTAGACTCAAAATGCGACACCATCAGTATGGCAAATATTGACAACTTACCTGCAGTATTCACGCAGACCGTAAATTGTAAACATCTTCTAAGACCACAAAACCCGAAACCACGGGGGCAAGAAAATATCAAGATACAAAGGACAATTACTGACTGATGATCACCATCATGAGATTGCATTTCGTTAATTTTGTTCATGGTATTTTCTTTAGAAAAAACCCACAAACTTGGTTGTCCATGTGCTCGGCGTTTTCCCCACAAATACTCGCCCAAGTCTTGACTGTTTTATTCTTTGGGCGGACACAGAACTCGGCTCAAGATTTTCTACATTGTCCACACACACACACACACATCGAATACAATAGTACACAGTTCACATTTGTTCAGTCTCAAATGACCAAAAGATAGGTTCTCACGAAAGCGGAACAATGCCAAATCATTTTTGTTTGCCATACATGGGCCCCACCACCATACCTCAATTATTTTGTGTCAGCTTTCAATTCCGTTCGCAAGTTATTCAATTCGGCGAGCCCCAAATGGTTTGTGAAATTCGCCTATTCATGTGATATGCGATACAAATGAGTACATTTTCGTGATTAGAAATGACATTTACTAGGCATTTTCAGAAAATCCGGATGTGACTGAATAGTTATAGCGCGTTTTATTCCTTATCCGTCAGCTATCGTCGCCAAAGAAACTCCACCCAACTCATGAATAACTCTCGTTCCCATGAAATTATTCATGTGATAGTAACACTCAATCCACCATTAAGCAACCATGGAAGCACTGTACAGCGGTTTCATCCTTGTTAGGAATCATCAATGAAGCATGGCCACCGCGCTCGAACTGGAACGCTAACCGGGAACGAACGATTTTGAGTAGAAAAGTTCTGCATTACGCTACGGGACAGGACTTCAAAATTTTCGTTAAAATTTACCACATGATGCTGCACCTATCCGTCACTGATTTGCATGATCACGGGCCGCTGGCGCACCCCAATCCACCCAAACTGATAGATGACTTCTCTGCAAGTAGCCCAGGTACGACGAAGAATTTAGACATGACTGACAGAGTATGGCAACTTTATGTGTGCTAGTAGTAGGATATTGAATGTTCTCATAAAATAAATCATGTGATATCATCGCTCAACTCACCATTAAAAAAACCACGGAAATACTGTACTGCTGCTTCATCGAATCTAATCACGTCAAGTCAAGTGAATGCATTGCGCATCGCTGGATAGGTGAGCGCCTGGCTTGTCTGATCCATATACCTAACGAAATAAGAAAATATTTCAGTAAGTGCATTTGCGCGTTGTTTTCTAATCTCTCTTTTTCTGCAGTTCATGGACACAGAATACCAAACCATACAACCCATTCGCAGTGTTGGTCTTCTGATCACTAACTAGTACATTTCCTAATTTGGTCTGCAGGCCAAAGGAGACCTCTGTTCTTTAAATTCTGCGCTGCATCAAGATAGATTTCATTTTGGGAGTGTTTTCTCACTCTAATGCGTTGAAGGTTTGAATAAGCTTGAAACTATTACTGTTTTTGCTGGCTTTTGAAAGCAGGGCCAAGCGTACACTTTAACTTCATACCGTGTGATGTACTACTGAAGCTCGACACCGGCACCGTGCTTTCTGATTTCAACAGATATGTATGATTGCAATCGTTCATTTTCTTCATAATGTTTTTGAAGTGAATAAACAAAATATTAGTAGCCACTAAGATTCTAGAAACATTCAGTCTCGTGAAAATGTATCGGATAATTTGTTCACTATCTTGACAAACTTGAGTTTTGGATTATAATCCCTACAGCAACAAATGAGTCATCCCTCTCCAGCTGACTGTGTTCAACTGTGCGAAACCCGTAGCAACGTCTAATCTCACCAGATAGAGAAATCCACAGAGGAGACCTCGGATATAACGGCATACAAATTGTTGTAAACTACTTAGTACAAATAACTAGTGTTACATTGTTTTTGTGATGCTTTCAAGTGTACTATCCACTTGGCCTGGTCGCATCTGTTTAGAATATTACGTAGATTTTAAAATAAACATTGTTTGTTTATCCACTGGTTAGCTATGCAGTGCTTAAAAGCTTCATATTCTCGGTTAAACGCGGATGACGGCGTACAGGAATGGTAAGTAACAGGAAACGAACTGTGCGAACCACTACGTCCCATAGATAGAAAATTAGATGCTTTTCACCGTGTGTAGAATTATTCCAATCAGATTTGGAATTTTTCAACTAGAAAACTCAATCGGCTAACAGTTCCGAATCCAGCAGAGAGGAGAAAACTGACCGTCGGTAGGCTGACCCTCACTGCGTGCGTCGTTTAAGGGTATATTATCTGTCACAACTATTTTTCAATTTACCGCTCTCTGGAACTTTCTGAGTTCGTAAATGCCTTATTCACGGTTTGACTTGTGCTCCGTGTGCTCTTACGGGCTTAGTTTATTTCCCATTACCAATCCTTGGGTGGTCGATTCTGATCTCCATGACGGAATTTGCGCATATTTATCAAACTTATGAAGAACTACTACTACTACTACTACTACTACTACTACTACTACTACTACCGTTTGGTCAGACGAAAGGTTGTCGAGAACTGCACGTTTTGGCAGAGCTGTCGATATTTTCACCACATTCGTCAAAATGGAAATCCCCTTTGAAATGACCAGTCTTTTTTTGGTCTGCTTATGTATGACCCCTGGAAAGAAACATTTTAGGGCGTTGGCCTCGGTAGAATGTACATTTGTGTCCTTAAAAGAAAAAAACAAGATGAGATTGGCCCTAGTTTAACAGCGATATTTGCACTTTAGCTCTAATCAATGACAAATTAGGGAATGAAAAAGTGCACTTCCAACCATCCCAACGGATACGGTCGTGTAGCGCGAAATGACTTGAAGTTACCCAAATGAATAGGGCTGTATATTCCAAAAAGCGGGTCGGAAAAATAAACGGATACGTTTTTAGCTTACGAAATGTTTCTATCATTCAACTAGGATTCTTTATTTTGAAACATATCTATATGGCTTTTATTTTTAGTATTACGAAAGCCTGGTTCATTAATTTGTGGCTTTGTACCAATTTATTAATGACCACAATGGAACAAATTGAATTCAGTCAGAACTGGGAGCGGATTAAAAACAAACCTGTTGTACGATTTGCTTAAGTTCACACGTTCCTATCTAAAAGGGCTTGGTAACGGAAGCACACCAATATATATATATATATATGCTATATTTGCACAAATTACCAACGCATTATCACCGGTAGATTACATGATATTGACGTAGTCACTAGCCCTTTTAGCGGAAGGATTCCATGTTGGAGTACATAACCTGCATTTTGCGTTTACTACCTCTGAAAATCGCTTACTAAATATGCACACACACACACATACAGAATGAATTCATTCAATCGGCACAGGAGTCGCTGTCTTGGCGGTGAGCAAGCATTCGTCAATCTAACAAAGGACAGTAGAAAGACATTTTCACTGTTGGTCAACACCAGTACCATACCTCTGTTCCACAAAGTGACCAAACATCCTGTTGATATTTGTTTGTCAAAATACTTCATATGTGAATACCAGAACATTGAATAAAAAGGCGCCGAAGACTATAAGATGTTCATCTAGCACTATTTCGTTCTATTGCATTCTGGCAGACGTTCAGACTCGCCCTCGCACTTAGCTCTCAGGTCACCATACACACCGCGCACACGCGCTCAGGGTGTCAATACCCGCTGGTCTCTGCACAACTGTCAGTGGGGTTCGTGTCTATTTATCCATCGATTGTTTGCCCTAGAAGGTAAATGACCGTCCGATCGTGATATACGCTAGATTGACTAGTTGCACGACTAGCGCTCAGGTTGACTGAGCCGTTGGTTAAACCGCATACCCAGTGTATCGGAGACCAATATGTTCATTTCTTCTTGTTTGCAGACAGCTGCCGCTTTACGCTAGTTGTAGAATGGGCAATTCTATAACGAGCAGACTGAACTTTGGAGTCTAGGCACAGCTACAGTCGGTCTGAAATGATGATAAGCAAATGCCAATCATCAACTCACCGACTCAGTTCACGCTCCCCGGATAGAAGAGTGCCAGAGAACAAGGTACACTCCGCAGAAGTGCATGCTATATTCGTAATCAGCAATTCACAGGGTCTCCCTGTTACCATCACTAATGGGATTTTGATTATTCAACTGTATTCCGTTGATATCTAGAATAATCAGAGAAAAAAAGAAACAGCCAATATATAACAGGTACATTGCAAAAGCGTTGATTCAAAAATGATTATTGGCATTACAATTCTTATTTCTAACAAAGGATCACATTCATTACGTCCGTTCGCTCATATCGCATGCGATAATCGCACGAATTGCTTCTGATAACAGAGGGGGAGATGTAAAATAGACACCATAAACGTCGTATACATCAGTTCATCATCCTGCGGGGGCTTAGAATTATTTTGTTACGAAATTGCCCTCCTATGCGGAACCACCACTCAGGATCCATAGGAATACTGTGCAGCTGTTTCATTTTTTGGAAACATCAGTTGTGCTCCCAAATTGAGACGACACTCCAGGAAGAACGACTGAGTCGAACATTGTAACCAATAGGCTAACCAGGTGGGCTGTCAACAGTTTATTGAACGGCCCATGAATCCTAACGGGAATGAAACGACTTATGCAATGTGTAAGGCTAAGTTGTGTGCGGATACCAAAAGTGTGAGGCCACTTTGCTTCGGTGCGATGAGTCACACAGAGATGAAGCTTGATTACACATAGTAGAACATGACTAACCGCCAAACTTCTCTGATATCAACTGAACGAAATCCAAGCTTGATATTGGACCGACTGCAAGCCCGAGTATAATCACGGAGTCATCCAGACCATCTTGTCCACAGACTGATTGAAAGCGGCCTGCTTGTAACGATACGGTGGCATTTTCGGATGGCGCGAAAAAGTTAAAACAATTATCGAATTAAGGCTGTAGGCAGCCCCAATTTGCACATTAGATAAATAACGATTGGTTATTCTTGAAGCAAAAAATGCGGACTGCTTCCTCCACCTACTCCTTTACGTTGTTAGGAACAGAATACTGACACGATCGCTGGTTTTTTCGACAAAAATAACAGACGGTCCTCATCGATTTAAGCAAACCGTCTTCTGTCCCATTTATCGTCAAATTCTAAACACGAAGAATTGCATACAATGACAACCATTTATTACTTAGGCTTTCTGGAATTGGTTGTATATTAAGGCACCCTTCATATTGGAAAAGTCCCATTACTATCTGTGGCACTTTCAGAAAAGAGCGGAGGCGACATTCGCTATGGAGACCAAAGAATAAATAGTGAACTCGCTAGCCAGGAGGAAATCACCTAATGAGCTCTATCCTGTGTGGATTTATATCAACCAACTGATTACGACAAACAAACAAGAAACATTCGTGTTGAGCGACCAGATGCCACTTGATCGTCCTTGCTTGATTAGGCGAGCTTCGAATGGACTAGAGTCGAAAAACCGACTGAAGACGCTAGAGCTAGCGACCGCGATAAACAACATTCTAAAACACGATACTTTTATCTTTTATCGTTTACTTTCGTCATTAATGAAATAACAATGTACATCATTTTTCCGCGTTTTCTTACTAGTGATTTTAGTTCCGCGGAAATGCAAATCTAGTTTTCATGCCAATTAGCCTGGCATAGCAAATAAGGTACAAAGCGTGTTATTTGTTCATCTGTAGGTTCACATCATACTGAGATTGGAGCGTTTTCGCCTTTCGGTCAGTTATATGCCAAGGAAGCAGTCCAACTCGAGAGATCGTGTTCAAATCTTTAGTCATACTTGGGCTAGATATGTACATAATAGGATACCGATACTCATAACCGAAACCCTGCATCTCGGAGCCTTTTGATGGTTGATCAGCAGCGTTCCGTTTGTACTCCGCCCTAGTAAACAAAATAGTCAGGTGCAGTTGAAGGATCGCCAATATCGACTAAATAGCTGATGTTATTTTTTTACTCACTGGTTGACCGACCGAGTTATTCAGCTATCTACAATGAGCTCGTCAATGACGGTGGTCGGTCCAATTTGGGTTTGTCTTCTGGGTGACTGCCAACTTGTGGTTTGGCAGGCCGCAGTATTGCCAACTCACCGTTTGATCGATACCGAAGTCAGAAAGTCACTTGATTCAAGTTCTACCTTCGGAAGCTGGTCCCTTTTCATCAACCGGCAAATAAATCCCCTCAGAATTTCCCCGTACTTCTTTTGAAATCACCCTAAGATACTCTGAAGTACCATTCTGTGGTATTCTTCGACTCGCTTACTTTCTTCATTCCTGTTTTTCCGTTGTCATATTTTTAACATGAAAAAATGGACTATTTTCAGAAAATGAACTTCGGTCGAGTAGAGGTTGCCGAAGAAAAACATGACTGGTAGGACTGGAACTTTGAATTGACACATTCACGTTCAAACGACCCAATGCTTGCCAGTTGACCACTGTCAGTCAAAATCCCTGATAGTATTTGCGATTCTCCTCCTGAAATCACCTCGGAATATTCCTTTGATGCGAGAATTTATTCGGGTTGGCGCAATGACATGTAAAAATATCGATGTGATGTATCTCGGTAATACAATGGCATAAAAGGTCTTGGTAAATGCAATGCTGCTCGACCTGCTCTGAGTTACATCGCATTCATATAACTTCGCATCGCGTTTTCTAATGGCTAAATGCAATCCCTACAGAAACTCATTAAAACGGAATGACTGTATGCTGAAGTCAATTGTTAATTATGATAAGATGGACAAATGCATGTTCATCGGTTTGTGGCATACGCTGGTCAGACCATCTGTATACGACAATGCGACTTGCACAGTCCAACGGTAATTCGAGTTCTACGGAGGTAGTCAGAAGGCATTCTGAAGTTCTTTTAGGTCTGAAGAATCTACACAGCCGCGACGCAACTCTTATCATTAATCAATTATACAACATTTGTTACCCAGTGGCTTAGGAAAGAGTAAAATTTGTGGAAGTATCCATTGTGAACCTTGATCTATACGGTTTGTGCAGACTCGCCTGAATGAGAACCAAACCGCGCAACAGGGTAATAATATTCGGGGGAAGATGTACTACCATTGGTGCAGATAAGCTTAAAATCTTGTCAAAGTCACCCATTTTTTAAATTTTGCTCAATCATTTACTTATCCTTTACTTCTACATGGTGCGAAGTAAATTCATTTCGCAATAACTATTCATACTTCGTTTTCCCCGATCTAATCGTCAGGAGGAAACTAGTTAGCATTTTGTCGGAAAAAATATTATTTTTAATCATTATTCAAAAAGAACCAAGTTAATTCATCAAACGGAGGTTAGATATTTATTTTGCCTGCACGTTTAATTTTCTCCGCACCATCAATCCGCTTGCTCCAATTAAAAGTTATCCCACCATTAATTCACCAACACTCAGGTGACTGTTACAAAGTAGTGAATGAAGGTTTGAGGAGCAATGTCTAATCGGGGATGCTTTCGCTGACAGCACACACGCAAAAGCAAACACAAGAGAAACGGAAATCTAACTTATAATTCATTCTGATCCTCTTGAGACAATCGATAATCGCAATTCATTTCGTTCAACCTATGGCGCGGTAAGCAAGCCAAAAATAATGAGTGACTCTAAACCAACAATGAGTTTTGAGCAATAGTCCAACGAATTGAACGATCTTAAACCACAGAACAATTCGACGAAACGATAAATATCACCATCGGACACGGTATCATGTTTACTACAGCTAGGCGGATCAGCAAACAGATACTTGACAATAATCTCGAATAACAAGACAATATTTGATTGTTTTTATGGTAGTAACGGTTGCCAACACTGCCGTTCGATGGCACAAATCCAAGTTCATTTCCGACGGGATACAATGCCTGAATCCTCCGGTGATTCACAAATTGTGCACTAATTACCTAGTGCGGCCAAACAGTTGACATGGTAGAACCCCGAATCTTCAACTTCACTGCAATCCAGAGGCGAATCGCCAGAAGGAGCGCATGAGGATTAAGCGTTTTTGAATTTATTCTATGGAAACACTTACGATGTGATTCGGAAAGCAACCTTAAGGTCGATATAGTGACCGGGAATCATGAGAGTACTGTATGGCTGTTTCATCCGTCCTAAGAATTATCGGCACCACATGAGCACCGAGGCCTAATTTAAACTTGGACGTGAGATGAATGCTGATGATTCAACTACCATATCCGTTACGATGCATAGTCTGACCCTCAGTAATCTGAACATCGCGACTGCAACCCTCAAAGTGATCCACTCCTGTGACTAAAATCCTCTCCATGAAAAGCTTGAATGCAACGTGGAGCTTGATTAGTCAACTTATTCATTCGGATGAAATTTCATTTCACTTAATAACAACTCACCATACATTATCGAACCCCCACCTCAATCCTATAGCTACATTGTTGTTCATACCTCTAATTCCGTGAGTCTTCGCATTCGTTAAATGAGTGGTCATTGTGACGGTTGTGCCGCGCACGCATGCGGACGCAGAAGCCGTTTACTAAGACCAAATAGAGTTCCGTGTTGTGTTTCACGCACTCAGCCTAACCAGTTACCTACCGCATTGGTTTGCAAGCATGCAAAATGGTGTGCTCATCCAGGTGTTTACGCCTTTGTTTGTTGGTGTGCTGTGTGCCACGCCTATGACGAATTTATCTCTACTAGCAAAAGGAATTATCGGTGTAGCTGGTACGCCCCATAGTAACATTCACCAAAATAATTCCCATTGAATTTCACACGGATATTCACAGATGAGGATGATCTTTAACAGCTGGGCAGCGATCCGACGGCTTTCATTGCCGGATCGAACGTTAGTACCAAATGGTTGTTCAATCCGCAGTCAGTTCGAAAATTCCACGAGTTAACGGCGAATTAGGTTCTTCAGCTGAATACCACGTAATTCCATCCCACAATTCCCCATTTCTCCAAATGGTCAATCAATGCAAGTGCATAAGAAAATTCTTTTTCAGGATCACTTGAAATCCGATAAAAAAATCTGTCTTCAATTACGTCAGGTTCACATCTCTTCAACTGCACAGCCTTTTGAATGGTTGTACTTGCAAAATAACCAGTGCGAAACGACTATATTTCAGCGTTAGTAGCTTCGAAGTTCGTTTAACAAATTTCACCACACAAATTTGCTCACTTCAAGCTGATGCAGTCAACATAACAATTCGTCATTTGTGCTGGGAACAGAATGCTTGTCAGTCATCTTTTCACTCAGAGTACACCCTCTCTCTTGGCTTTAGGAAATTCATTGGTTGAGGTCACCATTAGAAGTTACCATGGTTTCTGACCCATTGTGGAATCTCAATGGGTGCGCGTGGAACCGGAAATTCCAGTGGCGCTTTCTGTCAATTCACCTTTTGGGAATATTTGGCATTTAAGAAGATAAGAATACCTGGAAAGTCATCAGATTATAGATAAACCACGCTCTTAGTAGTAGCTCGAAATTGTCTTCGCATATTGGCATACACTCACCAACTTATAGCGGGACCTGAAAATTAGAAATGACGCCCTCATATGAAAAATCATTGAGCTCAAATTTTGAACAAAAATAACCAGCGCGGAGGTACGCTAGACCCCTATCATGATTAGTTGAATTAATCTGCTCTGGCTTTGGGAATTTAAAGAAAGTTACTTCAAATTCCAGGTGAGAAATCCCTACATCTTCGAAGTGCACAGCCATCCAGCCTTTGTTGTCTACCATGCATGAGCTTTCCATTCCTATCGCACACGACTTCACTAACCGAAGTTCGCCACCCACCGCTGTCGCGTATAAGCTTAAACAGTCTTTGACTGTTACCTGAAGCGGACGCCACTTCCATCTCTTTGGCTACCTTAACCCACCAGTTTTCGCGGTCATTTCTAAGGCTTAAGGTCAACTGACGCTGCAACTGTCGACGCCTTTTATCCACCTCTTTGCAGTTAGGTAGCTGGCGTTTTTGCTCCATTAGACCCAGAGGCCCTTGCGAAATCCACTGTTTTTGATGAACGCTAGATCTAGGACCACAGGCGAAATCTGCTGACAAATTCATAGCCTGCTCGTCGGAGTTCTTGGTTCCTCGCATAGTTTCTGCTCATAGTTGTTGCGAATAGCCGAATCAGACAGGCGTTCAACAGCCAATCGGGTTTGTGGCCTGTGTCGATGGCCGTCCAGGTGCAGCAAAAATCGCATTAAAACTAACGCATGGTCCAATTCGACGTACGTGGTCCAGTACGATCTACAGTTCTGGACAGAACTGCGCCAACGCTAGCTTACTGCAACACGGTCGATCTGACTCAGAGTACCTGTCGAGCTAGAGCGCCATGTCGCTGTGCGACGCGAACTGTGTCGGAAATTCGTACTAGGTATGAACAGGTTATTGTCTGCACAGAATTGGAGAAGTCTCTCCCCGTTATCTGTTCGCTGAACAGGCAAGGTGCACCGCCCACCTAGACAGGACTCTGATGCACTCAGTTTTTCAACTTGCGCATTAAAATCACCTTGTTCTTTCGAACAAGGGTGAAGAGGTCACCATAAAACTCCTCTTCCATGTCAGTGCTGCAGTCTGTTGGGGCGCACCCCAAAATGATAAATAAACTGCACTTAACACCACTATCCTTCCGGACGCCGACCGATCCCTGCAGTCTCATGACACACAAGCGACTGTTGACTGGGATCCAGTCTAAAAGGGACGTTTCAGCATTCTCAATTAAGAATATTACTACACCGCAGCTTTAGCTGCTTTTTTTTCCTGAATTGTGCAGGAAATATCTTGACGAAACATTCAGCACAGTTAGTTGAATTACTCTGTTGGAATTCTGAATTCACTGACGCAGCAAACACCAATCGAAAGTAAGTCCACTGTCGAAGCCAAACACGTCTGTTGGCCAGCCTGCATTAAAGTACGCACATTGAAGGAACCGAGATTCAGAGGCTAACGAGGCTTGAGAAAATGTGAGCTAACAGACTGAAAACCACCTACGACACTACTTGACGACGAACCGTTGCGAGTATCGGGCGTGTTATCAATGGAGATACTATGGGTAGGCAGAAGGGGCAGACAGATTGGTTTGAAGACAGAAGAGACCGGTTGAATAAAAGAGGGAACTCTGAGCAGTAGCATACGTATTACTACCCACCCCACATGCGCTCGATGCAATGGGCAGCGCGGTCCTGATCATCCTGCGCGACGACCGATGCAGTATGGAATTATTTGTAGGCGTGTAACTCATGGAGAATAATGGACGGGTGCTGCTAGGGAGTCTAGCCACTAAGCAGAAGAACGATTAGAGTTCTCAACCAAAGCCTTTGGTTCTGACAAGAACCTGACCACAAGGCAGCGGGGAATAGCTGAGTGGAAACCCATCTAATTGGATCAATTATTCTTCCACTCGTTTTTCTGACTGAGCTGCTAACTCAGATCAGCCTCCGACCTGGCGGACCAGGAGACCACTTCGTTAGGCCTCTAGCCATTCACCTTTCAGGCATGACTGGATCTTCGGCTTGAGATAAGCCAACCTGTATAGCTCGTTGGACCATGGAGGTACGCAAGCCGTCACACCACATCAAGGTGTAGTCTCGCTGTGACGACGGCTCAGAAGTGCTATTGTTACGTTTGCTTCGTGTCTGTATGGTGAAGGACATCGGTAGTTTAAGACACAAATCGACAATGGACAAAAACTGCAAGTTGTTATATTCACAAAAGCAGAATCCAGATATACAAGGACAGCCACTATCAATGTGGTCAGCTTTTATTCAGTTGCTTGTTTTGACGTAACCTAGTCAACATTCAAGATGACGGAACTAGGATGCATAGAATAGGCAAGCCTACCCTACGCAGAAGTTATTTTGGTCATAAACACTAAACTGGGCCCAATTCATCAATGCCTATTTGCGCCCGAGTTTTTCGCAAACTAACAGCATGCTGAAGCGTATTTTAATGTACTCCACTGTGAAAAATACCATTGACACTATCGGAATGTCGAACTTTAGGACTGCTCAACAGAAGAATTTTGCAAGAATACCACCCAATGGAATGTAGTTTCTCCGTGTTTGATAAAACTAACCCAAGCAAAGCTACAGTGCTCACAGAACCCAACCGGCCCAAGACACGAGAGATTGGGTTTTCCGATTAGTTCAATCCTAGATTAGAAAATTTACCAAAGTCGATTTCTCCTTTAGATTGACAGCCATGAACGCAAAAGCAGCTCCCGTGGGGCTAGCTCATTCAAGTAATAAGGAAACAAACTGTGACATTATGGTGAACGTACGATGTTCTACACACGAGTCATGACTGGATGCTTTCGGTTCGCTCCGAAACAGGTTGACGCATCGCATATACGACTTTATAAAATGTGGATAGATTTCATTCGTGTCGTGGAGCGCTCACAGACGCGAGAGTGCTGATTAGTCAGGAGTGAACTCTGTTGATGTCAAAGGTGAAAGGAACCAACTGGAGCGTTTCGTTCATAGATTGAAAAGTTTTCTAAACTAGCTTGGGGAATCCTACAATGAATCTCAAGATGGCATGGTAATATCAAATAAAGAAAATGCTTATTAACGGTCGCAAACCTAAGCCTTAACTACTCAGTTATGAGCCACTAATTCATGAACATGGTGTGCCAGCATAGATCGCAAAATCCGAGAAAAAAACGATCGCGCATCCAGCTTCCAGTGAATCGCACGTTTCAAACAGCATTTTGCTTAAATGCTTAAGAGATAAAAGTACATAAAATAAAGCAGGAAAACCCGAATGGATTAAAGATCCATGGCAATGTCTAGGTGAAGATTCTAAAATCAAAATGGATAAGCATTTGAGGGAATATGATTTTACCAGTGCGAATCCCCTTGTCCATGACAATGGAACTTTCACACCACCACTGGTCAGTTTCCTTGTAAATTCGCCTATTCTGTTGTTTTTCCCGAATACCTGGAATGTCGGAGAACTCCTGCCACTTAACTTGGTCTTTATGGACGGGATATTTATTCAAAGTAATATTGGGTGCAGGAACGACCCAACGAAAATGCATAACACATAGGACGACGTGAACTATTTACTGTTCTTTAACAATTACAGACAGCAGCGAATGCGGAAAATGACAGCTTCCAATTACATACACTTGGGCTGTCAGCCATCAGCCGCGGGAAGTTTAAAAGTTCAACAGATCCCGTTTGGTAACCATATAAAACAGTACTGTTGACATCTGGATGCCAAAAACGACATAATCAGCACATTTGACAACCCATGCACACAGGGACAAACAACGCATGTGCTGAAACAGTGTTAGATGGCGCTTTCTGAACTATACGTCCGTCGAAGTGACAATGGATAACCTTGACAATAACATCGTATCACTATAATGTTGATCTATTATTAGTATTATAACTATTAATATAAAACACAGTTGAGGGTCTATTCACAGTCATACGTTTGGCAAGAAAGTGCGTTCACTGTATTTCCGTCTGGAACTGAAACATCTGTCGACAGAGATGTCTCGAAAGGTTTCAGGAAAAATAGAACTGACGACAAGCACATGCCTATTCGATCTGAATATCAAGTAGTTCGACTACATTGTGCTACTGAGTAATAAAATTTTACATGGAACCTCGCAAATCCTTAGCTCCAGGTTGCAGTCGTTTAGTCTCTTTGAGTCACTCGGGGATTCGAAGTCAAGGTCACTAGATTTTCAGTGAAACATTGACGAGTTCTTCAAGCATTTAATAAAAAACTACCAACCTGAAAAATACAATAAAAACTTAATGAAAAACGTGAATTATCGTATTCCGTGGAAAATTTTGCTTGGGAAACGCTTTCCGCAAATCCAATGAGTGAATACAGAACAAGTGATTATCGGCATACAAATAAATAAATGAATGAATGTCAGGATGATCAGATGAGGTCAGGATAAACAATGTATCGAAATCGGAATTTCGATCGAAATGCGAACACCCGCGATGGAATGGCGAGGACGTGATAAATTTATTTGGCGTGTACGATCAAACAAAGCTCGGGCTCAGACCGCGACAACTGGAACGGAGAGAGAGAAAGAGGGAAGAGAATATTTGCGAGAATTCTTGTTACACTAAAATCAATTTAAAGCGACGTGGAGCCTAAGCAGCGAGATTGACCCACTTCAAACAAATTTTCGTTTAGCGGAATAATGTCCGCCCTCACGCCAACTCAGTACCTTGGTAGTATTTTGTACTTGAAAGATGCAAACCACATTCGAAACAATGAACGTCGCATTTGCACAAACAATGTGAATATCCAAACAGAACCATCCGCATCAAGTAGGCCAGTTTATTATCTGAATTAATATCGACGTCACTATTCTCACGAGAATTTGGGGCTACTTGGATAACAGAGCAAGCAAGGACGACGGAAAATCGCCGTGGTGGTGTATTAATGAGAAGGTTGCTACAGTCAGGAATACTGTTCGGGAGGTGGCTATGCCCCCTCAGTTCAAAGCTGCTAAAGCCGTAACATATGCTTATTTATGTTAAAACCCCTTATTTTCGAGTTATCTTCTTTTTTCTTTTGACTGGTCTAGCCAAACTTTTCGCCTCCGGCATTACCCTTTTCCCATTACTTGAATACTGTACTGTTGCGTCAAATCTCAAGATTATTGATTCCCTGTCTAAATTACAATATATATACATAAAAAATGTATATTTATATAAATGTACGCTCGGGCTCATTGTACCTAGGACGTTGTTCTTCTCATATGGTGCTGGCTTGGCTTAGGTCAATACAACCGTCGCTTGTCCCAGTGTTCTCAATCAGACTAGTGAATTATTATAAACCCGGTATTCTCACTTTGCGGCAGATTTTAGAAAATGGGCACATATTCCGTAGACTCACAATCCCCGCCTTCCTCGATTTCAAAGCAGTGTTCGACTCAGTCGATCAGGCACTCCCATGGCGCTCTCGATGTGACGTCCGGTTATCGATCAAGGGTCGAGTAGACACGGCAACAGTAAGTTTGGTATTGTTCTACGGCTCTGAAACATGGCCGCTAATAGCAGAACATATGCCAAGACTTTCGGTGTTTGAATGTCGTTGTCTTCGCATTATTGCTAGAATATGATGAAAGAATTTTGTGAATAATTCAGGAGTTAGGCGTGAGGTAGGGGGTGCTAGAGCCTAGTCTTTAGAACGCGTTGAATCAGAATAGGTTGCGGGGGTTGGGACATTTTTGCGCATGCCCGCAGAACAACTGCCTTGTTTTAAGCTGTTCTGCGGGGCAGATTCGGGGTGGCCAGTCGATGACATGGGTAAAAAGCATGAAAGCTTTAACCAGTGGACTGAGTCGTGTAGATGCAGTTAGACTACCGGGTTACGGTCCACGAGATCCCCCAAAGCAATGGTTGGGGATAATAGGCGATGTGATTCAGTACCACACTCAGTGGCATTCTCGCATTCGAAACCTTTCTCCTTCCATATAACTCTTCAACTTACTACTCTGTTGTCCACCTTTCGTTGTCCGCCGTTGTTTCTGTTTGAGGTGATGTCATGAGGTAGCAACCACAAAGACAGAACATTAGTGCAAGGTTAATGGTTATCCAAATTGAACTGAACTGGCTGTTACCATGTTTCTGGACTTCGTTTATCATACACTAGGTGACGACAAAAACCAATGTATCGAAAATAATGTAATTGAAACAATGGAATAATTGTAACGGGATGTAAGCTGTACGTCCAAAGTGCACAAGACTGCCACAGGAGTGGATAGACTCGAAGCTGGGTCAAGTTTTGGCGGAAAATCCAAAAGAATATGATCGTGTATCAGATAAAGCGCCATCAAATACACAGAGGGACCAATTAGTCTCTACTGAATTGACGCACGTGCGATACCAGTATGATATGCGGTTATCCGGCAAAGGTTGAGTACACGATAGGACACTTATATCGTCTTTCTCATAAGGCTCAGTTACAAGGTCGCAACGGTGGTCAAGTGGATTAAGTGCCTGTTATTCGGATTAGAATCCCAAACAGGCCGATCACTTAGGTAGATGGCAAATTGCTGAACTCCGGCTCATCACCATAACAGATCCATCAAGACATCATGTGGTTCTACACTACTTCAAATTTCATGGACACAGTTAATGGTTTTTTTTCAGCTCCCACTCCTTGGTGTAGAAGGTCCTAGTGGCCGCAGTCAGACCTCTTTTATTATGGTCATGCATCAAGGATGTAATAAAAATGTCAAGTTTTTCTACCTCAGCACCGCTCGGACATTGCGGGAAAAGCTTTATAGGAACATGAAAGTTAGGAATATAGTATTGGACCCCACAGTCAACGCATCGAAAAAAGTACTGATGACAAACAGATTGAGGTGGTTGGACCGGATGCAGTCCACTTTGGGGTGGACGGTGATTCGCCGATGTCCTCTCAGTCGGTAGGTCCATGACCTATCAAAACGATCTAAAGAAACTAACTTGCAAACTTTATCGAGAAGCGCAAAACAAACTTCAACAACAATGATCAAAACGTCGCTCAAGCTTTGGATATAAACTATGCAACTAAAGGTTTACAGTCGCATAAAAATTGAACAAGAACCACCCACCGTCGTTGTACCAGCAGACTGCGATATCGAGCGACGAACCGCTGCAGATGGAAACAGTGAGGCAGAGGGAAAGCAAGAAAAGATAAATAAATTCGAATGGATAACGGGGTGACAAGTGAACATACGGTAGAAAAGAAAAGCGATTGACTTTCAATCGAAGAAAGGTCATAATGTGCAACGTCTCCAAACTAACGATGACGGTTAACCTGGGTTGAATCAAAATAAAAGTGATGCATAGTCTAAAAAGGAATGGAGCGTCAACGATTTTCTTGACACTGAACAGACCTCTCGTTTTAGATTTCCACCACGTGTTCACAAGACGAACGTCGGAAAAATCTCAAAAACCCACTACTCTATTGAAAGTATCTCCAAATCATGATGATGCTCAAAATTGGCATAACAGAAGGAACGCAAAACGACTCGGAATGTCAGGCGCATTAACGAGCTGGGCGTGGGGAACTCATCTCCTTGATTGTCCACTCCTGTCGAAGGTCCAAAAGGACCCTATTAGTAATTACTGAGGAGGATTTCTTAGGCAGGGTTCACGTTCACTAAATAGGCGATGGCAGATAATCAGGTATGGAGTCCAGAAACTTTCGCTTAGGAAGCGGTCTCCCATAATGGCTTGTCCGTGTTACCGTGATGCGGCGACTGAGACCAGCCGCCAAATTCACTAATACTCCTTGCTTTCGCTCTAAATATTTAAATTTATTACAAACGCAGAAAGCCGTTTCCGCGGTTGCGGCTGTAATCTAGGGGGTGTTATACCCCTGAAGTGAAACGATCAAAAGGCGTAAGAACTGAACAACCAGTCACCAGCTTCCAACAGATTGCAAATGCCACGCTACGCTTTGTTTTTTGTTCTTTGTCAGATTTTCTGTATGACCGAATGCAATGTGGAAGGCAGTAGCGCTGGTCAAACATAGTCGGTTCTTTACTCTCGTCTACGCAGTTTAACCGTCAAATCTTTGCCCGCTATCTTTACCCCAACTGCATGATGCAGTTTTTCATTACATCCAGTGAATTGTACGAGAAATTACGACCAATAATATATTGCACATCAAGAATAAATCATACCTCAAATCAGCGATATCAACTAGGAATTAAATTGGACAAGTTATATCGATTGTCTCAAACTGGAGCGTGGATTTACTTTGATGCAACATCCCGTGAAACGGCAACTTTAAGCAAAATCAGGAGAAACGTCTACATACTGCAACTCACTTCGTAGTACTGGCAGGTTGCTCTGTTATCAGGTTCAACGTCTGATAAACTAAGTTCTTCGGAAGCAAGGGAAAAAAGCTGCGGCGCATTAGATGCAACTGAATGTAAAAGGGGTAAGGTAAGAAGAAAAACGTTTGCGCGTCATCCATGGGATGATTGAAGTGACCAGCATAGGCAATTCATCATTGTGCGTACAGGAGTTAGACGAAATTCCAGCGGGTTTATTTTGACTTGTTCTAGCCTCACCAATGAGAACACACAATGAAGAAGCATTCCGCCGCCAAGTGATACGAGCATAAAGATAACACTGGAAGAAAAACAATGTTACAATGTTTTCAATATCCTTGGGACAAAATACACAACCCACAACAGACTTCTAGCCATACATTAACATGGGTCACAGAGCTTGAGCAGAACGCTGAGTATCATGTTATATATCAAACTAAAGAATACTAACCGACTCAACAGATTTTAAGTGAACTTTTTTCAAATGCCTTGAGAAATAATACAAGGCGTGACACAGGGTATATTACTGGTGAAAGAGAAAGTGATCAGAAATGTCAAAAAAGTATTTTATTTTCCCTGGTGCCAATGTTGTAAACTATAGCAAAAGAACAAGCAAATATGGAATAAACAATGGTGTCTATAGCGACACATTCACACAAACGGAAAACGTAATTAGCATTTTAGGAAAGTATAGGTACCTGGGAGAAATAATAACTTCACTGAAAACAATGGCTCCGTCTGAAAAAAACTCAGTTTCTCTAAAACGTAAACCACGACAAAACATAACACCCTGATTTAGAGCTGTCCCATAAAATTTAAAAGTACGTTTTACGAGGCTATACTGCTTCTGTAACAACAAATCAAACCATCCGATGATGGAAATAAATCTCGAAAATGAGTACACGTTAGGATTACCTCCAATACGGTTTCAGAATTATTCACTTGAAAATAAAGAATTTGCACTGAACTTAATGGTGACAGAACTTTAAATGAGTTACCTCTTCACGTATATTATGGATACACAAACTGACATTCAGTATTTCCTTAGAAGAAATACGGCGTTTTAATTCAAGCCTAACTCTTGGCACGGTGCTTGCATTGCAGCCCAGATAACTTTAGTGACTGGAACAGTTCGAAGTGTTTGGGACGTACCGTCGGGTGCGGTATCGCAACTGTGGTCAGTTCCCGATGCTGGCATAGATTGAGCCTGTTGTTGTTGTTGTTGCTGGTGCTGGTGCTGCTGTTGTTGTTGTTGCTGCTGCTGCTGTTGCTGTTGCATTAGTTGCTGCTGACGTTGTCGCGTCAGGGCAGCATCCAGCATAGACTGATTTTTCGCATTTAATCGGTTAAGGTGCATCCGCCAGACAGGAGTACAATTAACAATTTGCCGCCGCATGTGTGAATTGGTTAGCATCAATTTTCCCAGAGCGGGAAGAGGAAGGAGAACAAGAACGCGAGTCTAAAATCAAAAACAGGAAAATAAATGTTTTTTCCATCAAACTATGATAAAATTAGAAAAGAAGCTTAACATTACGCCAAACTTGTCAAAGATGAACTCTTACTGGTTGGGGATATAAGGTCTTGAACAAATAAGTCGAATCAGAGGGAACATTAAGCTCGACTGAATAAGGATCATCACACATGAATTAGCTACAACAGTAAATTAAAATAATAGCATAGATCAGCATAAACTTAATAATTTCAAAATTTATAGAATGGTAGCAGGGAACACAGAAATAGCGTAAGTATTGCAACAAATTGGCTATCTCAACGTTAAATTCGTAAATCATATCACAGAGAAATAAACTAGTCCCAGGAACCACTTGAAGCTAGCCCTTCAGAAAGCTGAATACTTCAGCAAAAAAACAGGAAACATCTGAGGGTCGCACTGAGAAAGTGGCTGCTAAAGATGCAGGAAGATACCAAATATCAGTGGTCGACGTCGTGGCGTTTCACAATGGACGTTGAGTGTTCGAGACTTCCGAAGGCCAATCACCTTTTTATTCTGGCACTCTCAGTGAACCAGGACCGGTACTGAAAATGTACACAGGTGCTATAAATCAAAAAATGTTCCGTTCCCATAAACTGAATTCGAACCTCGCTACTCTTATCCTCGGTAGTAGGCAGATCGGAGGAATATGCATATATATATATATATATATATATATATATATATACATATATATATATATAT